>SJXQ01009158.1:71033-81176 GCA_006408695.1 Aepyceros melampus
AGTCCATCCTAAAGGAAATCAGTCCTGAATATTCATTGGAAGGACTGATGCTGAGGCTGAAGCTCCAATACTTTGGCCACTTGATGCAAAGAACTGACTCATTGGAAAAGACCCTGACGCTGGGAAAGATTGAGGCCAGGAACAGAAGGGGACAACAGAAGATGAGATGGTTGGATGGCATCACTGACTAGATGGACATGAGTTTGAGTAAGCTCCGGGAGTTGGTGATGGACAGGGAAGCCCTGCATGCTGCAATCCGTGGGGTCACAAAGAGTCGGACATGAGTGAGTGACTGAACTGAACTGAACTCAGGGTATGGTCTTGTGAAGCCTACAACGCAATGAATAGTAAATAAATTTTATTAAAATAGGCATTTAAAATTACTATGATCAATAATAACTTATGTGAAATATCCCACTTAATCTTATAAGCTCTCTTTATGTAATTGACATGACTGCTTTGTTTGTTATTCTACACAAAACCATCACAGTTTGATTCCTAAACCAAAGATTCTCAGAATAGTCCTAAATGCTTGCATGGCAGTTTTACAGGTTGATTTGTTTCTTGAAAAATAACTCGGTAGCATGTGGATAAAGATGGGCATACACATTTTTTATTGTCCATATGATTTCCACTCGAGTGAATGTGTATATCAAGTTTAAGACCTCTGGTGAGCATTCTGATGTGCTTAAACAAGAACATACGTTATTGAGAAGAATCAGATTTTTGAAACCTAAGGGTTCGAGAACATTTAAGTTCAAAAAATCATTCTAGGTTGTCAACAAGTCAGAGTATGACACACGTTGATAGCGATCCTTATATCCCCTAAATAGAGAAAATAGATGTGTGAATTCAGACCCACAGGCACGCACCGATACCCCAGACCGATGCGGATATAGGCAATCCTTTATGTCTGTTCTGACTTTGGCTTTTGCAGCTGCTGTTTTCTCAGTGTTGTCTCCGGGGCAGTTTCCTGTTGCCATAGCTGATGGCCTGCCCACGCCTGCCTGGGCCTTTCAAGTGTCAACACTCCCAGGCCGGCTGCAGTGGTCAAATGCTTGTTAATGAGATATAGCAGCTGGGTAGGGGTGAACCACTGAGACGGATAAAGGAATGCCTCTGGTGCAGGAAGCGATGCCTTTTGAATCTTTTCAACAGGGTGAAAGCTTTCAAATCAAAGAGGGTATGTTGTATTCATTAATAAACCCAAGTTCCCATGCAGTCACATTAAAGCCAGCAGTTTAACTTTGCATCAGACAGGTGAATTTCCCCCCGATTTTACCCTGAAAGACAATGAGCAAGAAAACAAGGCTTGGGCTTGGAACAAAACAGGACTTCCTCATCCGTGGGGCTGAGCAGACTGCTAAACCAAGCAAGGGTTGCTGCGTTCATTTTCAATTTGTCCTTCTGTCCATGTATTTGTGAGTGTGTGCGCACACACGCACGCGTGTGTGGTTCAAAGCTCATAGCAACCACTCCTGCTCCCTTCTCTGGAGTCATTTAGCCAGAATATTTCTTTTTTTCTTTTCTTTTTTTTTTTGTGCCTCTTTCTTTGAAAACCTGACTTCAAAAACAGAATTAACAACTCAACAACTACTTGTGAGGAAAAAAACACACAGGCGTGGATACCGGCCCATGTCACCTCTGTCGCAGAAGGAATACATCTGCCCCCCACCCCCAACATCCTACCCCCATCCCAACCTGTCCCTGAGATGGTTTCTCCGGGGGACTGTGGAAGTTGGCAAATAGCAACCACTCCTGCTCCCTTCTCTGGAGTCATTTAGCCAGAATATTTCTTTTTTTCTTTTCTTTTTTTTTTTGTGCCTCTTTCTTTGAAAACCTGACTTCAAAAACAGAATTAACAACTCAACAACTACTTGTGAGGAAAAAAACACACAGGCGTGGATACCGGCCCATGTCACCTCTGTCGCAGAAGGAATACATCTGCCCCCCACCCCCAACACCTACCCCCATCCCAACCTGTCCCTGAGATGGTTTCTCCGGGGGACTGTGGAAGTTGGCAGCATCATGAGGTAGCTCCAACAGCTGCAAGAAGGTGCAGGAGGGAAAAAAAAATCCTGAAAGCATCTAACTTATCTAACTGAGGGAATTGTACAGATAATGTTGAGGAAACTATTTTCTTAAGTGCCTTTGCTAAAAAGTTGGACTCATAGGGAATGCAAAGAGCCACAGTGAATAGATAAAAGATGGATTTTCTGTTTTAGGGTTGTTTGAGATGGTTCAAAATGAATGACACAATCTTGGAAGTGGGAACATATAACTTGAACCAACAGAGATGCAAAAATATTCTAGCATTTCACTGCCTCCATTTCTCCAACAATCTTATGAGTTAGCTAATAATTCACCAGGACTAACTAAACACTACAAAACAAAGACAGTATCTATGCATTATCCTGACATTTCTAAGTCCAAAGAAGATCAGTTATCTAAGGAAATAAATAGAGGGGAAGAGATGCATTCTTCAAAGTACTTCAGTGTTTAGACTATTTCACAAATTGATTTACTATAGGTCTCAATTTTTAAAAGAAGCCCTTTAACCTATATGAATAAGAAATGGAAATTCCATTTATTGAATGCTTACAAAAATAATGTCAGGCAACAAGCTAGATAGAAGTTTTTAAAAGATTATATATAAAAATATAGATGTAATATAAATCTCTTTAACTGTTAAGATAATACCATGGGTGGTGGTTGTTCAGTCCCTAAGTTGTATCCCACCCTTTGTGATCTCATGAACTGCAGCTGGCCATGCTTCCCTCTCCTTGTCATGTCCATTGGGTCATGGACATGGATAATTTTATGAAACATTTTTTTTTTCTGTTTTACTCATCAGGATCTTCAGTTGTGGAGAGTTCATATCACATATCCAAAACCATAGTGAAAATGAAAGAATTAGCCACTCAGTCATGTCCGACTCTTTATGACTCCATGGGCTGTGGCTTGCCAGGCTCCTCTGGCCATAGGTTCTCCGTGCAAGAATACTGGAGTGTGTAGCCATTCCCTTCTCCTGGGTATCATCCTGATGGAGAGACTGAACTCAGGTCTCCCACACTGCAGGCAGATTCTTTACCATCTGAGCCACCAGGGAAGCCCCCAAACTGTAACTGATAGATAATTTTTAAAAGAACATTCTTTATCCTGTCTGCACCACCTGCCAAACTGCCTCCCTGGCTAGGCTGATTTTGGCCACGTCACTCTGACCTACTAGATACTGTTTGTTTGTTTGTTTGTTTGTTTAAAAAAAAAGGCAACCAACCACTCCAGAATATTCAGTGCTATATGTAATTGCTTATGTGTGTATGGTGTATGCGTGTGTTTGAGGCAGGGTAGAGGAATGCATTATTACTAAATAACCCAGAAATTCTAAAGAAAGTACATAATGGACTTCCATGGAGCCTGTATTTCACTAGAATTAGATTACAGGTGACTATGGGATATGTTATATTTCATGTTTTAAAAGGCACCTCCAAGCTATGTTGGGCTTCTCTGATAGCGCAGTTGGTAAGGAATCCGCCTGCAATGCAGGAGACCCTGGTTCAATTCCTAGGTCAGGAAGATCCGCTGGAGGAGGGCTAGCCTACCCACTCCAGTATTCTTGGTCTTCCATGGTGACTCAGCTGGTAAAGAATCCGCCTGCAATGAGGGAGACCTGGGTTCAATCCCTGGGTTGGGAAGATCCCCTGGAAGAGGAAAAGGCTACCCATTCCAGTATTCTGGCTAGGAAAATTCCATGGACTGTATAGTCCATGGGGTCGCAAAGAGTCAGACATGACTGAGCAACTTCCATTTCACTTTCCAAGTTACATATCTTGATAGCACTTCAGAATGGGGATTAGAAGGAATAAAGAATTGAGCAGCCAAAAAAAAGGGTCAGTTCTAGAAAAGGGCCTTGATTAGAATCCATAGAGCATCTCCTTCTGGAATACCTGTTGTGCCCAATCTCTCCTCTATGTCAGATTAGAAGTCTTTCTTATTCAATGCATGAGCCCAGGTTGAATCCCTGGGTCAGGATGATCCCTGGAGAAGGGAATGGCAACCCACTCCAGTATTCTTGCCTGGAGAATCCCATGGACAGAGGAGCCTGGTGGACTACAGTCCATGGGGCCACAAAGATTTGGACAAGACTGAGTGACTCAAGTGCATACACACACACACACACACACACACACACACACACGGACATTCTGTACAGAGAAAGTCTGCCAAAGCTTGACATTTCATATATACTCAAAAGACATCATCCAATGGTTGGGTTTCTAAAGTCTCATCTCTTTCTGCCTTCACCCCAAGTTCTGAGTGCCTCCAAGGAACTGCTGAGTCTTTTCCTTCCAGCAATAATAATAATCTGAGTCATGTGGAGCCACAGACTCTCTGTGCCCTGGCTTCCAGATTTTTGCCTATCTTTTAACTAGCATCCAGTCCAGCCCAGCCAGTGGTAAGTTGGGGATCCATCTGTAGCCTAGAGAGCTTTTTCCTGCCCAGGAAGGGAACACAGAAGCCCATATCCAAGCACTGTAAGCAGCTCAGAGCAGAACTCTTTTGCCCGTATCCCTCTGTTTTTTAAGGATCTTAGTAGTTCCTTGGAAAGACAAAATCCTAAACAGTGCAAAATTATTGCAATTTCTATGTACAACAGGGAAACATGCACGCGCGCACACACACACACACCCCAGAAACCTCATTCCCAGAACACACATGCCCTTAATGTAAGTTTGGCATTTGATACACTACTGCATTTGGGGTGGGTTTTTTGTTTTGTTTTCTTTTTCTCCCTTTCCCAAATCTCTCTCACTTTGTACCATATTCTCATGTCTTTTTTTATTATTATTATTACCAAGAAGGTTTTGACTTAAAACTGAAAATATTCCAAGTGACAAGTAAGTAGCCCCTTCTCAAATAAAACCTGCAATAACATGCCTGGATTACATTAAGGAATGCTGGAGGGGATCCCAAAAACCAGTGTTTGAACAGTCAACCTGACAGAATCCTAGGACACCATTGAAAGGGCCATGTTACCTAACTGACTTAGAGCTAATCGGGGTAATCCATGTGACAATACATTGTCTGACTTGGGGAACATGCTGCCTTAAGGCTAGAGGGGCAGACCTAGGGAGCCCCTGGGAGCGTCATCAGCCTCCACTCCAGCAATGTGACAGCAGCCGCCTTGCCCTCTGGCTCTGCTTCTGAACAATGTGGACCAAGAAGCTTCATAGAGTGCGATAACTTGGATTTATGGAGGTGAGTAAGCTTAACACAGAGACAAAAACAGAGAGCAAACCGCAGAAAGCGATCAATAGCTAACGTCCAAAGCCCAGGAGACGGAAGAGCAGTGAACCTCAGTTTCTTGGCAGGAAAACTGGATTGGTCTAGAAAGAAGCTTTGGGAAAGCGTTTGAACCAGTCTCAACAGAATGAAAACGTTTCTAAATGAGCTCTTTGACTAATTCTTCTCTTGGAAAATATGCAGACCAATTGAAGGGAAGGTTAAGTCTTTTAAGGGCAACTTAAACTTTCCTGTGGCTATTTAGCCCATTTCTGAGAATTAGTCTCAAGACTTTTTTTTTTTCCTATCTGTTTCCCTTCTTCATTCTTTAATTTTTTATTAGTTAATTTTTATTGCAGTATAGTTGCTTTATGTCTCAAGACTCTTTAAAGCATAAGAATTCAAGAATAAACTCTCAGTGGCAGTGGATCCGTCACCTCTGGGATCTGGGTTAAATACTAGGTAAGACAATAAGTCTTAGTACCAACAACTGTGTGTTCTGTCAAATGTCCCTCCCACTCAAGAAAAATACTCCCAATATCTACTATTGACACTTTTCCTAAAGAACACTCTCATGTGCGAGTCTTGTTTGAAACTGTTTGATCAGAATGGAAAGTATGTGCATTTACACTCTGATTTCACTTCACATCAGGCCACGCTGCCTATGAGAAAGCGGCTGGTACAGAATGCCACTCACCCTCCTTTATACTTACATCCCACAGACATGGGGGTGTAACCTCAGAAGAACAAAGGCTACTAGAGGGAGGAAAAGAAGAGAAAGAAGTTGAGAATTAGAAGCTATAGACTACAGCTTCTACATAATTTTGAGTGAGATTGATAATCTTCAGTGGTTTAAATAGCAAGATGGTCCTCTTGACTATCAGCATAAGCACCAGTTAGATTACTATTTCTTATCTCTTGTTCAAAGCTCTACTTCAAAGGACGATTATCAACTGTTCAAGTGGACAGCAAAACCTCGAAATGCCTTAGAGTACTCCAAAGAGAGGAAAATATGCGCTCATTCTTTCTTGAGGAAGAGGTAGGTCTGGGGTATGTTGAAGAGAAAGAGGCTGATAATCTAGTCATGGTGCTCAAGTACTGATGAGTAAACAGACATTCAATAAGTCCCTAGGAAATTAAGGAACTTAATCAGAAGTCAGAGTAACAGGGTATTTGGATGAAACTGTATTAAATTCTAACCTGGGAAAAGCTAGACATTGTAACATAGCAAAACCATTCAATGTGTTCCAATAATTTTTTTTTAATGATTCACTCATTCAACAAGTATTTATTGAGCAACTGTTAGCTGCCAAGGTCTGTTGAGGTGTTGGCAAAACTGCTAAGAACAAAACAGGTGAGAATCCTGCCACCAGAGAGCTTATATCCTGGAGATTATTACCATTTTGCTACATAATCAACTACAACCAAGCTTAGACTGCAAGGACTGGCCTTAGTCAATTGTTCTGGACATTTTTCTCTAATAATTTATGTAATAGTACTATTAATCACAGCTTAATTTGACAATGTGTGTGTGTGTCTGTGTTTGAGTGGGGTTGTTTTTGTTCAGTTGCTAAGGTGTATCTGACTCTTTATAACCCCATGGACTGTAGCATGCCAGGCTTCCCTGTCCTCCACTATCTCCTGGAGTTTAGTCAAGTTTGTGTCCTTTGAGTTGGTGATGCTGTCTAATGATCTCATCCTCTGTGGTTGCCTTTTCCTCCTGCCCTCAATCTTTCTCAGCATCAGGGTCTTTTCCAAGGAGTTGGCTCTTCACATCAGGTGGCCAAAATTTGAAGATTCAGCTTCAACATCAGTCCTTCTAATGAATATTCAGGGTTGATTTCCTTTAGGATTGACTGGTTTAATCTACATGCCATCCAAGGGATTCTCAAGAGTCTTCTCCAGCACCACAGTACGAAAGCATCAATTCTTTGGTGCTTAGCCTTCTTTATGGTTCCAACTCTCACATCCATACACAATTACTGGGAAAACCATAGCTTTGACTATATAGACCTTTGTTGGAAAAGTGTGGGGGTAGGAAGGGAGTTTTAAATGTGAAATGCAGAAAATAATCACAGAGGAGAAGGTTATTTTGGGGAGATAGTTAGCCTTCCTGGAGGCACTCTGTTTTTTTCTTCAAAATAACAGTTTCTCAGGAGAAATAATTTACTTTCTAAAATCTCCTAGGACATTTCCTTCAGGATCATGTGTTTATAGTTCACTCAACTCAAGGGAAAGGAGAATAACTTTAAGAATATGCACCAAATACAGGAAATTTATAATGAGGACAAAATCCAAGGATAGAAGAGAAGCCTAAGTGTTGCTAAGGGCAGAATGAATCTGGAACTTGACTGTTTATCAGGTAGGAATTCTGCCAGATATTGTTTTGTGCATAGAAATAGACCAAGCATTACCTAATTATAATAAAACTTGAATTCAGAAAGAAGAAAGGCAGTAGCCTTTAAAAGGTAAATATAAGTTGTGACTTGTTACATTTTATAGGAGCTTTGCAGCAATAATAAAATAATCATCGGGACAAATCCTTATCTTTAAAGATAAGGATTAAAGGATTCGATACCGTATACGATATTTTCAAGTGCAAGGACAACAAGGAAGTTCTCTGTAGAAAATGCCCATCTGGTTGAAGCACTTTTCTTTCATTTTCCCAGCCCTGCCCTTGCATTGGACTCTTCCTTCTACTTTGCTTTCCAACACATTCTCTGGAGGTACCTAATAACTTTTGCCTAGGATTATACACTAATTGTAGCTGATTTGACTATGTAATATATTTGTGTTATAAATGTCTCTGTATTGTTCTATATCCTCTTCCCTTCATACAGCACAGACACACACACACACACACACACACACACACACACAAAGAAAAGAAAGGAAAAAAAGCTGTAACAGATCAATTGCAGACTGATCCCATAGGAAGAGGTGAACTCTTTGATTTTTGTCTTAGGTAAGCTCCAGTACAAACAATGTTCAGTTGTTCACACTCAATTTCAATTTCAGCCATCTTATTTCAAACCCCAGATTGATGAATATTGCCAGGTAACATAAAAAGACTATGCCTCACTGTTCTATAGTATAGATGCATCTATCCCAAACTATGTTTCAGCCATCTGCTTTCATTCAGTGAGTCTTGCTGTCGGTGTGCACTGAAACTTTTGTTCCCAAAGTGATGCCACTTTTCCTTTTTTTTTTTCCTTCTTCATATTGGGTCACTGTAGTAAAGGGAAACTACACATTTTCTTCATGTGATAGGAAAGCCCCACTAAATGATGAACATCAAAAAATATCCCCTTTGAAAATTATTAAATCAAATACACTTGTTTTGGTTGAGTGGTCAAAGGTCTGTATTAGAAGCAGCTAGCCTTCTATTCTATATGATATTTTGAGATGGTTGTAGAGGTCTAGTGAGCTTCCCTGGTGGCTCAGATGGTAAAGAAAACGCCTGCAGTACGGGAAACCTGGGTTCAATCTCTGGGTTGAGAAGATCCCCTGGAGGAGGACATGGCAACCCACTCCAATATTCTTACCTGGAGACTCCTCATGGACAGAGGAGCCTGGGGGGCTACAGTCCATGGGGTCACAAAGGGTCAGACATGACCGAGCAACTAAGCACACACATACACACACACACACACACACAGAGGTCTACTGGATACGGTGGTATCATTTTAAGTTGTCTTGAGAATGAGGACACACAAGGGATGTGTTCAGTTGACTGAAATGTGGCTAATGATTTCCCAGTGGATTGAGCCACGGATTATATAAACCACAAAGGTGATTGATGCGACCAGATTAGTCATCCCAAAAAGCAGTTTACAATCACCAAGACATCCAGCTAAAGTCCATGTTGCCTCAGCTGTGCCAGAACCTAACTGATTCTTAAAGGCATTGTTGAATTGCAGGTGTCTCTCATCTAGGAAAACTGACAAAAATCCAAACTTTCAAAACAAGCTACTATAAACTAACCTAAACTGCAGTAGAGTGTTCCCTGAAAATTACCCTTAAAATATATGTTCTATGCATTGTTATTTGCAAAACGATGAATTGTATTCAATGCTTCTGTGTCACACTCGTTGTGTAAATGGATGGTGCATGAATTACAATCTCAACTTTCATGAGATATGAAGAGCAGAAGTGATTGGAAAATAGTGTGTGTCCAAAAACCCATTTTGCACAAAGCAGTGAAGAACAAAGGCTAACCAATCTGACCCCAGCAGTCACAAATCTTAGAGATTGAACCCAACCATCAATACGTCTCAAACTTCTAAAATATCGAACTTTTTTTAGCCAATACCCTCTTTTTTAACCTATATACTGTTGACTTAGGGTATAAATCATTAACAGTCACACGTTAAGCTTGACCTTTCACTTTCTTATCTAGAGAAAACTTCATTTTCAAGTATTCGATAATATGTAAAGTATTCAAAGTATTTTAAGAGAACGTTTGGCCCATGTCACCCTAGCTCAATAGCTAACAGTTGCTGCCACCTATAGGCCCAATCTCAAGAGAAGGATCTAGGACCTGAAGAGGTTTATAAGTTTCAAAGGCACCACAGTTCCACAGAACAAGTTTTTAGGTTTTAGGGGGTTTTCCTCATAGGAAAACACAGAAACTTTGACTGTTGATGCAGTTACCTGAAAACTTGCATTAGAAATGAGAAACTTCATTCATTTCATCAACCACGATCTCTTTATTTTTTTTTATTTTTTTTTTTAATTAAATTTTATTTTTTAGTTTGTTTTGCTTTACAATACTGTATTCGTTTTGCTAAACATTGACATGAATCAGCCACAAGTGTACATGAACTCCCAATCCCGACCCCCACCTCCCCCCTCCCGACC
>SJXQ01009158.1:83983-230493 GCA_006408695.1 Aepyceros melampus
AAAGTCTGACACTGTTTCTACTGTTTCCCCATCTATTTCCCATGAAGTGATGGGGCCAGATGCCATGATCTTCGTTTTCTGAATGTTGAGCTTTAAGCCAACTTTTTCACTCTCCTCTTTCACTTTCAACAAGAGGCTTTTTAGCTCCTCTTCACTTTCTGCCATAAGGGTGGTGTCATCTGCATATCTGAGGTTATTGATATTTCTCCCAGCAATCTTGATTCCAGCTTGTGTTTCTTCCAGTCCAGCGTTTCTCATGATGTACTCTGCATATAAGTTAAATAAGCAGGGTGACAATATACAGCCTTGACATACTCCTTTTCCTATTTGGAACCAGTCTGTTGTTCCATGTCCAGTTCTAACTGTTGCTTTCTGACCTGCATACAGATTTCTCAAGAGGCAGGTCAGGTGGTCTGGTATTCCCATCTCTTTCAGAATTTCCCACAGTTTCTTGTGATCCACACAGTCAAAGGCTTTGGCATAGTCAATAAAGCAGAAATAGATGTTTTTCTGGAGCTCTCTTGCTTTTTCCATGATCCAGCGGATGTTGGCAATTTGATCTCTGGTTCCTCTGCCTTTTCTGAAACCAGCTTGAACATCAGGGAGTTCACTGTTCACGTATTGCTGAAGTCTAGCTTGGAGAATTTTGAGCATCACTTTACTAGCATGTGAGATGAGTGCAATTGTGTGGTAGTTTGAGCATTCCTTGGCATTGCCTTTCTTTGGGATTGGAATAAAAACTGACCTTTTCCAGTCCTGTGGCCACTGCTGAGTTTTCCAAATTTGCTGGCATATTGAGTGCAGCACTTTATATATACACATATGTATCCGTAAATATATATGTATTGGGCTGGCCAAAGTGTTCATTTGGGTTTTTCCATAATAGCTTACAGAAAACCCGAATGAACAAACTTTTTAGCCAACCCAATATGTATATACATATGTGTATGTATACATATGTTTATATATATACACACACACATTCTCAATGTTAGCACACAATATTTTATAAAACTGTTACCCTGGTCATACTGACCAATTTTATGATGTTTGCTAAGTCATTTCGTAATTTGAATCTTGCTTCTTTGTCAAGTGAGGAGATTAGACTAAGTAATTCCTAGATTCCTCCTGGGCTGAATATTCTAGCACAAGGCATTTGATTTTTGCATCCTCTCAATCCTTACCATTTGGTCCCATTTCTTTATTAGGTCTGGATAAATGGTTGAGGATCAGTGTCCTCAATGTCATGTGCTTCCTCTGTGTTCTGTACTCGGAGACCAGCAGAGCAGGAAAGTCTTCTGGACTGATGTCCATTTCAATATTCCTAAATACAACTGGCCTCCCTGTTAGGAGCTGAATCCAGTCCTCTCATTTTGGAGTGTTGAAGTCCCAATTCCCAGTATCTCAAATTCAACTCTATTGGAAGACAGGGCTTTTAAAGAGATGATGCAGTTAAAATGAGGCCATTCGGGTGGGCCCTAATCCAATCTGATTGGTGGCATTATAAGAAAAGGAAATTTGGACACATAAGAGACACCACTCTGATACACCTGGGACACCAGGGTACCTGCCTACAAAGGAAAGACCATGTGGGGACAGAGGGAGAAGGAACCAGAAAAAGACAACATCTGCAAGCCAGAAAGAGAGGTCTCAAAAGGCCCCAAGCTGAGAGCACTTTGGTCTTGGGATTGCAGCTTCCAGATTATAAAAAGATAAATTTCTAGTGCTTAATCCTCCCAGTCTGCACTATTTTGTTATGGCAGGCCTAGCAAACGAATATACCTCTTGCCCTAATCTGTGACTTTGATGAAGTTACTTATGTTCTCAAACTGCTTATACTTCAACCAGAGAGGATAATGATTTCTTTTAAAGTTGTAAGATTAAAAATGATTATATGTATAAACCTACTATGTGCCTATCACAAAGCAGTTGCTGCTGCTGCTGCTGCTAAGTCGCTTCAGTCGTGTCCGACTCTGTGCGACCCCATAGACGGCAGCCCAACAGGCTCCCCCGCTCTGGGATTCTCCAGGCAAGAACACTGGAGTGGGTTGCCATTTCCTTCTCCAATGCATGAAAATGAAAAGTGAAAGTGAAGTCGCTCAGTCGTGTCCGACTCTTAGCAACCCCATGGACTTCAGCCCACCAGGCTCCTCCGCCCATGGCATTTTCCAGACAAGAGTACTGGAGTGGGGTGCCATTGCCTTCTCCACACAAAGCAGTTACTCAAACAACAAATATTTTCCCTTCCTGAATCTTGCCACTGCTGTCAAGTGAACTTGAATTTATAGAATATAATTTCATTTATTCTTTGTTCGTCCAATAGCCACCTAGCCTATGCATATAGAATTCAATGAAATATTTTAAAATACATATTGATATGTAACATCTTTTGTGAAACTACAAACATTCAATGCAATTAGCTATATTTAATAACATTTTTGCTGAAAAGAACAAATATACATGAAGTAAAAAACCCTCCTTATCACTCCAGACAGTACAAATATTATATCTAGGTGAGCTCTAGGTTCTCTCTACAAAACGTCATGGATTTCACCATTTAGATACATTTAGATAAACAATTCAAAGTCTAAATGTCCATTCAAATCTCAATTTATCTGTGCACGTTTGCTGAACTTCCAGAATCAAATAGCGTCAAGATCATCTTAGTATGTCTTTTTCTTTCTCCTCCCATCTTTTAGCAAAAGCTCAAACAAAAATGTTGGTGCTCCTTCTCTTACAACCAGCATCTCCCTTCTTTCCACACTCCATCTTCTTACATTGCTGCCTTCTTATGTTAGTATAGGGGTAACTCAGTATCTTCCTAACACAATTTTTTAAAAATTTACTTCTGTAGATTTTATGAACTAGTGAAAATTAGGGTTAATAAAAACCAAATCAATCACTATACTTGAAAACTCTACTAATTCAAGAAGGCAAAACTTTCCATAAGAATACTGTCTTCTTACTCTTTTGGTCCAATTCCATAATCTTTTTATTTCTCCCTCCTCTCTTTTCCTCCAATTCCAAAACCCCAATAGACTCTTCCCAGAAGCCCACTAGAGAAGAAAAATAATGAAAACAAATGTAAGTTAAACGTTTTGCAAACTTTGGGAAATGAGCTGTTCTGGTTCATTTCAAATTTACTGGCGAAGATCCAGAATCATATAAGCAGCAAGAGCACATGTCCACGGTGAAGAGCGGAGAGTGCACATGGTGGACAATCATCTAATTAAAGAGGATGCCAACTCTAGTAATCAGGCAAAATCAAGAATTGTCTTCATATACGACTGAGAGAATTGTGTCTGCCATGACTCCACATTTAAGTTAAAAAAGTATAACAAAGTTCTCAGGCAAAAATAGATGACAGAACTTGAAAAATACTAACTTTAGCATAAGCAGTAAATACAGGAAAAGAGAGAAATTTGAAAGTAAATGTAATAATCTAGTTCTTTTAATGCCCAGCAGCCCCAGTTCCAGAGAAGGCGATGGCACCCCACTCCACTACTCTTGCCTGGAAAATCCTATGGACGGAGGAGCCTAGAAGGCTGAAGTCCATGGGGTCACTGAGGGTTGGACATGACTGAACGACTTCACTTTCACTTTTCACTGTCATGCATTGGAGAAGGAAATGGCAACCCACTCCAGTGTTCTTGCCTGGAGAATCCCAGGGACAGGGGAGCCTGGTGGGCTGCCGTCTATGGGGTTGCACAGAGTCAGACACAACTGAAGCGACAGCAGCAGCAGCCCCAGTTCATTTCAGTTCAGTCGCTCAGTCGTGTCCGACTCTTTGCCCCATGTATGACTATTTATTTGAGAAATAGCAGTAGAATAAACAAGGCAATTCAAAAAATAGAAGAGAACAGTTATTAATATTCCAGTTAGTATCTTTTGTGGATAGCATTAATTAACCAACCCAATCCTATTTACAACTCCTTGTCCTTACACACTTTCCAATGGCCCAATTCTTGATGCTGTGCTGTGCTTAGTCACTCAGTTCTGTCCAACTCTTTTGTAACCCCATGGACTAAAGTCTGCTAGGCTCCTCTGCCCATGGGGATCTCCAAGCAACAGTACTGGAGTGGGTTGCCATGCCCTCCTCCAGGGGATCTTCCCAACGTAGTGATATTTAAGCAGAAGTCACTAGATAGAACTTTCAGGAAAGCTTTTAAAATATGTATAGCTATCTTTAGACATAGAAATGATACAACTTCAGTTTAGCTTTTTGCTTTTATCTTTTCCTCCTTTGCATATCCTTCAGTTCCGTTCAGTTCAGTCGCTCAGTCGTGTCCCACTCTTTGCGACCCCATGAATCACAGCACGCCAGGCCTCCCTGCCCATCACCATCTCCCGGAGTTCACTCAGACTCACGTCCATCGAGTCCATGATGCCATCCAGCCGTCTCATCCTTAGTCGTCCCCTTCTCCTCCTGCTCCCAATCCCTCCCAGCATCAGGGTCTTTTCCAATGAGTCAACTCTTCGCATGAGGTGGCCAAAGTACTGGAGTTTCAGCTTTAGCATCATTCCTTCCAAAGAAATCCCAGGGCTGATCTCCTTCAGAATGGACTGGTTGGATCTCCTTGCAGTCCAAGGGACTCTCAAGAGTCTTCTCCAACAGCACAGTTCAAAAGCATCAATTCTTCAGGGCTCAGCCTAAGATGCCAAAAAAATGCAGTAGGGCTCTCTTATCACCATGAAAAGATAAAATAAGCCCAAGGAAAGAGACCAATGTGCTAAAGATGGCAGAGCCCCAAGATGCGGAGATCTTCTTTATAGGATCAACCCCAGGCTGCCTATCCCTAGATTCTTGCTTTGAGGGATGCATAAAAGAGAAGAGAGAGATAGTTATTCATCTAATCAAAGAGGGAACCAGCTTTGGTAATCAGGTAAACTCAAGAATTTCCCTCATTTATGACCTGTCTGTGGTAGCCATGTGGCCCAATTCTGGATCATGATACTTAAACTTTTGTTTCTTAAGCTACTATAGTTGGATTTTCTGCTACTCATTTCTACTGATGACTACTAAAATGTCCTTAAAGAGATTTATAAAGTAGTTCATCCATAAAAACAAGAACAAGTTGCATGAAAAAGGAACAACCAGAGAACTTGAAAGAATTCTTGTGATTTCCACACAAGATTGCCAAATTTAAAAAGGATAATAATAAAAGTAAGGTTAGAGGATAGAGAAAAATTTGGAAACTTCCTTGCAGTCCAATGATTAGAACTCGACACTTTCACTGCAGTGGTCCAGGTTTAATCTCCAGTCAAGGAAATAAAATTCTACAAGCTGCTTGATGTGGCCAGAAAAATGAAAACAAAGGATAGAGTAAAATCAATTCTATGATTGTAAAACAAATAAACAAAGATATAAAATTTAAGAGAAAAGTTCACAGAAATGGCAGATAAATCCAGTAGGCATGAAATCTGGTCCAATAAGATCTCCAGAGGGAAAAACAAATGGGAAAATATAACCAAAGAAACTGAAAGAAATTCACTTTTCCTCTGGAGTTTGGGCTTCCCTTGTAGCTCAGTTGGTAAAGAATCTGCCTGCAGTGCAGGAGACCTGGGTTCGATTCCTGGGTTGGGAAGATCCCATGGAGAAGGAAATGGCAACCCACTCCAGTATCCTTGCCTGGAAAATCTCATGGACAGAGGGCTGCAGTCCATGGGGTCACAAAGAGTCGGGCACGACTGAGTGACTAACACCTCTGAAGTTCAGTTCAAATTAAAAGGAATTCATAAATGTCCAGCAAAATGAATGGAAAAAATAACTATAACTTGAAAGTTTTAGGATGCTAAGAATATTGGTAGATGAAAATCTAAAGGTTACACCTACAAAGGAACTGTCATCAGGCTTTTTATCATCAACAGAAGAATTAGAAAATTTAACAATGTAGTTAAAGTTTCATAGCAAACAATTTCTGATGTAATGTTGGACATTCAGGTGAACTATTATTTTAGTAATGTAATAAGACTATAATAAGGATGTGATAGGGCTTCCCAGGTGGTGTGAGTGGTAAAGAATCCACCTGCAACGCAGGAGACACGGGTTTGATCCCTGGGTTTGGAAGATCCCCTGGAGGAGGAAATGGCAACCCACACCATATTCTTGCCTGGAAAACCTATGGACAGAGGAGCCTAGTTGGCTGCAGTCTATAGGGTCGAAGAGAGTCAGACACAGCTGAAGCAAATGAACACATGTATGAGCACAAAGATGTATTAAGAATCTGACTCCATTCTTGACACGTTACCCTTGACAGTTTTCAGTCTCACTCTTCTCAGGTCCTTCTTGCCCTACATCTAGGCAAATGGCTAAGAAGGACCATATACTTCCTCCCTGGCACTAGCAAGGGGCTCAAATGCTCACGTAGCCTTTCAGCACCTCTAACCACAATTAAAGCCAAAGTCACTTGTCCTTCCTCTCACTCAAGCCACTTCTGGCTGGCTTGGGTACCTGCCATGCCATCTTGCCAGAAAGCCTCATTATGTGAATAATAATTTTCAACCTCCCTCCCCAGGTGAATGCATGATGTCATCAGTCTCAAATTTAGACTAATTTTGAACAGGGTATTGATCCTGCCCACCTGGAGAAAACCACAATATACAAAGCCTGAAAAGGCTAACTTCCATGCATTTTTCTGGGAAAAAAAAAATCTAGTAAAGATGTTCTCCAGAAAAGTGCAGAATGTTTCCAAGATGATATTTATGTTAAAGAAATATGTCTCAAGACATAGAAGACCATCCTAAAGTAGATCAGTCCTGAATGTTCACTGGAAGAACTGATGTTGAAGCTACAACTCCAATACTTTGGCCACCTGATGCGAAGAGCTGACTCATTTGAAAAGACTCTGATGCTGGGAGGGATTGAGGGCAGGAGGAGAAGGGGACAACAGAGGATGAGATGGTTGGATGGCGTCACGGACTCAATAGACGTGAGTATTGGGGTATAGTCAATCAAAAATGCTGTGATAGTTTTAGGTGAACCGTGAAGGGACTCAGCCATATATATATGTGTATCCATTCTTCCCCAAACTCCCCTCCCATGCAGCCTGCCGCATCACATTGAGCAGAGCTCCATGTGTTATTCAGTAGGTCCTTGTCAGTTAACCATTTTGAATATAGCAGTTGCGCATGTCCATCAGAAACTCCCGAACCATCCCTTCTCCTCAGAAACCATAAGTTTGTTCTGTAAGTCTGTGAGTCTCTTTCTGTTTTGGAAGTTCATTTGTACCATTTCTTTTTTAGATTTCATGTATCAAGGATGTCATATGATATTTCTCCTCCTCTGTCTGACTGACTTCACTCAATATGACAATCTCTAGGTCCGTCCGTGTTGCTGCAAATGGCATTATTTCATTCTTTTTAGTGGCTGAGTAATTACTCCATTATGTATATGTACCACACGGAAAGTTTAAACTTCTTAGTGAAATGATATGTTAATAAATATGTTTCTTATGTCAGTAAGAATAAAGAAAATTGAAAACTTCAGGGGGGAAAGAACTCAATGATCAAGTTATAATTCAACCATGGAGAAAACTAAAATAAGAAAACCCTATAATTGATGGTATGAAATACAAACAGCAATAATTCAAAGAATCTGTTTGGCACTGATATTCATTTAGCAGTGTAGAGTTATTATTTCTTTCTCTATGCATCAAATATTACTACTTGGTACTTCAGGTAAAAATATATACATGCTATATTGAGTATTCTTCATTACTTTTCAGTTTGGGGATCAACTTAAAGCATAGAAGATATAGTTTCAGATGAGAATGTCATTGTTAAAAATAGTAACAATGAAAACTAGTATCTTAGCTAACAGATGCCTGAAATAAAGATGGAGAGGGTAGAAGATAAGGGCATTATATATATATGTGTGTGTGTGTGTGTGTGTGTGTGTGTGTGTGTATAACACATGAATGTATGTATATATATGTGTATACATATATAAGATATATACATAAAATAATATTAAAATATATGTATATATAAAAGATATTGTGTATATATAGACACAATATCTTCTTTATGGTATCTTTAATAAATAGAAGTTCTTAATTTTAATGATACCCAATGTATCAGTGTGTCTTTCCTTGGTGATACCATTCTGGGCCCCTAGCTTTCTTCCAGGTAAGTTTTAAATTAAGATTTGATTATGTTAATAGATATAGGACTATTTAGATTGTTCTGTTTCTTTTGTCATTATTGGTAAACTTATTTTTAAGAAATTTCTCCATTTCATATAAGTTGCCAAAAATTTTGTAACAAAGTTATCTATAAGTTTTTTTTTCTTACCTTGTGTTTGTGTGTGTATATAACTTTTGCTTATAGACTATTTATATTCTACATATTCTTGAAATTGTAAATATATATACATATATATGTATATATATGGTAAAGGGATATATAAAGCACTCTTGTGAAGCAGTAAAAAAAAAATTGACAAATCAATATGAAAAATGGGCAAAAGACTAATATTGTGCTTCCTTATTTATAAAATAAAAATACCTACTCCATAGAGTTTAATTAGAAAATCTTTGTAAAATAAATGAAACAAAGCAATTATAATCATTTTTTATTATTATCTATTTTAAACGTAAACAAATTTGGATGGTAAATATAAAGACAAAAGGATACATAGCCTATTTTAAATTTTCATCTTTCAACCAGATGTGTTGTTCATAGGATAGTCAGAAAGAGGGAAAAAAATAGAAAACAATTTATCAATGTGAACTGAAGATTTGCTCGTAAATAAATTTGTCAGTGCAGAAAACAGTCTGAATTAACTAATTTTCATTCATCTCAACTCTTTACTTCATCAAGACTGTCACCATTTTCTAAAAGAAGAATGTCTTCCAATCTCATAGGAAATATTTTCTAGATCCAGAGCTAGAAAAATAGGAAACAAAGCTTCTCATCTTTCAGCTTCAGAGAAATCCCTTCATTATCAGTATGCATTTATCAACTTTATCTGCTATGACATTGATAATTAAATCTAAAATAATGTCTCACTTTAAGAATGTGTGTAAAATACAAGTAAAATAATACCATAATATTAAAGTGGTATTCACTAAACATTTAGTAGCACTAGCTAAACAATATGAATTTGTTTTAGATTGGCACCAAAAGAAAAAAAATCATTTTAAGGATTTTCATTAGTTTTGACTCTAAGCTGACAACATTTTGTAAAGTAAATTTTGTATTTATTTGAAGTATTGGACATGACTGTACATTACCTTAAAAATTCCTCAGAGTTCATGAGTTTTTTTGGCACCTATGCAGCTTAGATATATAAAGGGACGTCATTAAAAGTGTGATGGATGGACGTCAAAATGAGGTTCAGCCAGCTGCTATGAGGCAGCCATTAACCTGAACTAGATCCCAGAGCGGCTCACCTATCTTGATTTCTAGAATTTTACATGGAAAATAATCCAAAGTGAAACTGGTCTTAAATGAATAATAACTTAAAGTTTCATTTAAAAAAATCATCTGAGAAAGGAATTATTTATATTTTAACATCTAATCTTTATCCTAAAATTTATCTATGAATCTTAATGCACTCACAAAATGATATGCTTAGAAACACATTTTCTGTAATGGAGAGACCATTCTCCTCAATTATTATTTCCTTGTAAAATGTTATTTTCTGGAATTACTGGATAAGTTCTCATTTTAAAAGGTTACCAGGCTGTTTCTCTAGAGATAGAGCCTTAAATTCTGCTTTGAATGAGAGAACATTTTTTGGCCACGCAGCATGTGGGATCCTAGTTTCCTGACCTGGGCTCAAACCCATGTCTCCTGCAGTGGAAGCCTGGAGTCCTAACCACTGGATGGAGGGGGATATCCCTCCTGTTCTTTTTTTAAAGCAGGTGCCTTTGGAATATACAACGTAAAAATCGAGATCTCTCTGGAATTTTCCATTTTGAAAGATGGAAGAATTAGGCTATGAGAGGACTGTTTACTTGTGGGTGAAGAGTAGCCAAAGTTCAGGTGAATGGATTCTGACAGGGAAGCTGGATGTGTCTGTGTGTGACAGAAGCTGGATGGGCAAGGACATGGACAAGGTAGACGTCATGGTAAACTGGGGTGGAAAGCCTGTTCAGGAGAAACACTGACAGATGGAGAGTGGACTAGGGTATGTAAGATTGACTTCAATTCAATATATTTCACAAGGTTCAGGGCTTTCCAGGTGCGCAAGTGGTCAAGAATCCACTTACCGATACGGGAGTTGCCAGAAATGTGGGTTCCATCCCTGGGTTGGGAAGATCCCCTGGAGAAGGAAATGGCAACCCACTCCAGCATTCTTGCCCAGGAAATTCCATGGATAGAGGAGCCTGGCAGGTTATAGTCCGATGGGTCTCAAAAAGTCAGATATAACTGAGAATGAACATACCAAAGGTCAAACCTATAGTCATTGCCTGGGGCTACATTCTGGATGTTTAGAGCTGATGTTCAGAGTAGAAAAGGAAGATGGGAGGTCAAAAGGGAGAAGATGACCACCATCTTCCAAAGTTTCAGAAAGCTAGCTGCTATGTAACCTTCAGTTTGAAGAGTAAAATAATGACTCAGATTGAAACTTGTCTTCAAACTAAATCTCTGTTATAATATTCAGTTAACTAAAATGGATAGATATTTACTCTCTAAGTAAGGTTCAGTTCAGTTCAGTCAGTCAGTCATGTCCGACTCTTTGAAACCCCATCAATCACAGCACACCAGGCCTCCCTGTCCATCACCAATTCCCGGAGTTCACTCAAACTCACGTCCATCGAGTCAGGGATGCCATCCAGCCATCTCATCCTCTGTCGTCCCCTTCTCTTCCTACCCCTAATCCCTCCTAGCATCAGGGTCTTTTCCATTGAGTCAACTCTTCACATGAGGTGGCCAAAGTATTGGAGTTTCAGCTTCAGCCATCAGTCCTTCCAATGAAAACCCAGGACTGATCTCCTTTAGGATGGACTGGTTGGACCTCCCTGCAGCCGAAGGGACTCTCAAGAGTCTTTTCCAACACCACAGTTCAAAAGTATCAATTCTTCGGTGCTCAGCCTTCTTCACAGTCCAACTTTCACATCCACACATGACCACAGGAAAAACCATAGCCTTGACTAGATGGACCTTTGTTGGCAAAGTAATATCTCTGCTTTTTTAATATGCTATCTAGGTTGGCCATAACTTTCCTTCCAAGGAGTAAATGTCCTTCAATTTCATGGCTGCAATACCATCTGCAGTGATTTTGGAGCCCAAAAAAATAAAGTCTGACACTGTTTCCACTGTTTCTCTATCTATTTGCCATGAAGTGATGGGACCAGATGCCATGATCTTCATCTTCTGAATGTGGAGCTTTAAGCAAACTTTTTCACTCTCCTCTTTCACTTTCATCAAGAGGCTTTTTAGTTCTTCTTCACTTTCTGCCATAAGGGTGGGGTCATCTGCAAATCTGAGGTTATTGATATTTCTCCCGGCAATCTTGATTCCAGCTTGTGTTTCTTCCAGCCCAGTGTTTCTCATGATGTACTCTGCATAGAAGTTAAATAAGCAGGGTGACAATATACAGCCTTGACATACTCCTTTTCCTATTTGGAACCAGTCTGTTGTTCCATGTCCAGTTCTAACTGTTGCTTCCTGACCTGCATATAGGTTTCTCAAAAGGCAGGTCAGGTGGTCTGGTATTCCCATCTCTTTCAGAATTTTCCACAGTTGCCTGTGATCCACACAGTCAAAGGCTTTGGCATAGTCAATAAAGCAGAAATAGATGTTTTTCTGGAACTCTCTTGCTTTTTCCATGATCCAGCGGATGTTGGCAATTTGATCTCTGGTTCCTCTGCCTTTTCTAAAACCAGCTTGAACATCAGGGAGTTCACGGTTCACGTATTGCTGAAGTCTGGCTTGGAGAATTTTGAGCATTACTTTACTAGTGTGTGAGATGAGTGCAATTGTAAGGTATTAGAGTTTAAATAATTTAAATAAGCAATTTAAGTAAGACAATAATAGACAACTTTTAAAATGAGTAAACTTAATGTTCTTTTATGTAGGCCATAGTTTGCTAAGACGAACAAAACAAAACCCCTTAATAATTCAAGAAATAACCCACATTAATAGATATGTTGGGAATTAAATTAGCTTAAAAACAACTTTTTATTTCATCTTTGTTTTTTTAAAAACAGATACTATTTTTAATAGTAGACCCTAACTTTGCTTCAAGAAAAGGAAAAGTCATAAAGACTGAGTTATACAGTCTCGAATATGAAATGTAACTTCAAAACTAGAGTCCATCGATGCAGTCTATGTACTGCTGAAGCTATAGGAAAATTTTAGCCTTAAAAGAATTTTAATGTATTTTCTCTGAGATAATTTCCATAAATTTTAATCATATTCTCAAAGGAATTCAAAGCTCCCCCAAACAACTAAAACTCAGAAACAGTCCCTAAGGGAGGCCACACTCACCACATTGGAATAGACGGCATGGGAAACTATCTCCGTTGATCTTCTCTAGAAGAGAACCAGTGTTCCCATTGCAGGGCTCACTCTCCCCAGTGTCGGAGGGCACTGCTTTGTCTTAAAGCAAGAAGAGACTCCACCCTGTTTTTCTCACAGCTGTCAGCCACATGGAACAAACAGACAATACCAGTGGCTTCTCCATTTCCTCCTTTCATGCAAAGAACATTCTAGTCATGGCCCTGGGTCTGCCTTCTCTAGTGTTGGAGAGATAGGAAAATGCCCCTCATGTCACTGGCCAGAGCCTGATTTGCAGAACCCAACTCTCCCTGCAGATGTGTCCCAAGGCTGAGTCTTTGGGGGCCTGTATTAGGCTCCCCTAATTTGGCCTCAGTTCCACACCATATGCTTTAATGCAACTCTAGTTGGGAGCCACGACATTGAGAATAATTGGACCCCCATCAATATTGTTAATCCTCCTCTTGGTCCTAACATTTCTTCTTTACTAGTTAGAACCCAGAAGGGGTTAGTAAGGGATAAGTAAGTATCTAGGAACACAGAACTCAAGTAGGAACCTCTAGACAAGCCTTTGCAATTTACATGTTTCGCATCCCTTATCTCCTTTATTCTTTGCAACAACCGTAAAATTTAGGTAAAAGTCTTATTTTACATATGAAAAATGTTCAGGTTTGGATAGCCACTAAATTGTAAGGCTGAGGTTCAAATGCAGATCATTTGCGTTCAAATGACTCTTTACATCTCCTCATCCCAACAAATACATAACCCAGGTCATTCCTGAGGATGGTGTGTGCCACTGTGGTCTGTTAGGTATCAGGACCTGAGAAGAACCTGCCACCCACCCAGCAAAGTGTGTGAAGCAGCCACCCTTTGACACGCAGATAAACAGCATTGCCCTCCTCATATCTTTATCGTTTCTATGACCATAATCGATAAGGCTTAAGTGGAGATTTAAATCACCAAAATATATGGAAGCAGAGATTAGAGAGAAGGGGAGAATATAGTGCGAGTGCTTTAATTCCCACAGATAAGCACTAAGAAGGAAAGTAACTGATTCCTCTCTTTGGTTGTGAGAAGCGAGACATATGTTCTAAGGGCCTCTGAGGGTAACGGGGAGATCAGGTCCCATTATAACGGAGCTAGCCATCAAAATCCTACTTGTCACACACACGTGTGTGTGTGTGTTATTCGCTTAGTCATGTCTGACTCTTGTGACCCCATGGACTACAGCCCACCAGGCTCCTCTGTTCATGGGATTCTCTAGGCAAGAATATTGTAGTGGGCTGCCATTTCCTTCTCCGGGGGATCTTCCCATCCAGGAATTAAATCCGGGTCTCCTGCATCCCCAGGTGGATTCTCTACTGGTGAGCCACCAGGGAAGCCCCAGGAAGGCACGAACCATACCCAAACTTTGCCTTTGCATTCTACAAAATTTTGGATTATTTTACTCAGTATTTAATTAATTATTAAAAGAAGAGGAGGATTGGGGAGAAAAAAACCACTACTCATGGTCACAGACCTTCCAAGGAGCATAATTTGAGTTAGGAGTCCTTCCTTTGCAACAAAATAGTTAAAATCTCTGGGTCGAAAGGTACAAATTATGAATGCTATGAATGAGGGTCAGTGTAAATATGACTTTTCCAAAATGTACATTTGATCAAATTATCCCAAATTCATAAACTGATCAAATTTAGCCCAAAGAGGCACTAAACTTTAGGATAACTTTTTATTAGGACAGATATTCATAAACAAGAAAGTGTTTTTATGTGAAGACTAATTCAAGTGAGATACACCATGTCCAAGCAGAAAAAAAATAGATATACCTTTTTAAAAAAAGTAACTGCTAACGTAAGTTTTGGGGGGTTTTGCTTCCTTTTTAAAAGTGCCAGATGACCTCTACAAATAGTCTTCCTAGTGATTCTGAATGAATCAGGGTGTTGGTAGTGCCACTTAACATCCCCCACTGAAGAAGGGTCTGTGAGCCAGTCTGGCCTGATTAAAAGCCAGGGATGGTATGTGTCTTCATGTTGCAGGAAATCTCACAGAATGTGCCTGGTGTGCTGAGAAAAATCCCATGTTTTGTAAATAACCTCCCTTAAGTCTGATCTGAAAGTGCTCTCTTCCTGATTTCATCAATAAGGTTACTATGTGACTTTAAAAAATTCCACTGCTCTAGGAAAACTTCTGTTTCCTTTTATGCCCAGATTTAGCAGGTTTTTCAAAGCCCTTCTTATTAAGAAAAGTTGTGGCTGGAAAAATGGATAAGTAGTTACAACTATTCCAGGAAACTATAAATATTCTGGTTTAAGGCTTTTAAGAAATTATCCTCTCCTTTATTGTCTCCCAGGGCCCACCTACAACCGGGTGCTGCCCTCCCCAAGTGAAGTGGATGGTCCTAAATGATCATAGGTGGGTTTTAAAAAATAAACACAAAATTAGTTTCACACCTACTTAGACAGCTTAGAATTTTAATGTGTGAAGTATGCCAGGACTCTGAGTAAAATAAAGCTTTGCATTCAAACTGATGTCAGCCAATCAGAAAACAGTACAGAGTGCTGCCCATTTCATAATTAGGGAGCATTACTCCAAGTTCTAGATTTTACTTATTAATGAATAAAGCATGTCTTGACCCAGTTTCGCCATTTATTCAGAAGGACCTTGTTTTTAAAAAGTGTTAAAATAGCATGAAGGCCCTGATTTATGCCCACCAAATCCAGGAAATTCAAAGTTAATCCTCGGAACTATTTGTGTCTAGTTTTGCAGCAAACATTCTATATAAAACTGTGCTCTGTTCGAAGATGACACAGACTAAAGAAACTACAGCAGGCTGTGCTGCAAGCTTGGATTTTTTCGCTTCAAAGCTGCAAGTTCTATGCTGACATATTCCTCTACTGCATTTTTCTTTCTGCCATTCCTTATTTAAGTTTTGCTTGCCCATTCTTGCTTATACCTTTTGACAACCAACAGACTTCATCCAATAGTCAGGAGCAATAGCAACTACTTTTTTACCAGGAGTCCCAAAGAGGTGATAACTCTCAGATATTGAGAGATGATAATAGTTAATAGTTAATAGTTAAAAGCTCCTCTTCTTCCTCATTCCCCAAACTCCTCTCCTGGGAATCATATTCCTCTCTCCTCCCAGATACTGAGTAAATGTTCTTCGTGAAGGAAAAACAATACCAAAAGTAGAATATGACTCAGTAGATCATCATTCCCATTTCCCTCCCTGGAATGCCACCTGCTGTCTGTCTAGACAGTCCAAACATCTACCCACTCATCCTACACGTGCCATTCACATGCCACCTCTTTTGGCAGGTTATCCCTGTCTTTGGGTCCCAGTTTCCCCAAGTGTGACATTAAAGTGGAGATTCAGATCTTGAAGGCCTGCTTCAGTCCTGAGATGCTATCTTTTCATAACCTCCCAAGTACACAGTGATTTTCCAGCACTGAACTTCAAGGAGATTCTTCTGTCCCATTCATTTGATACTTCACATTTGCTGACATTTAGCAGTTCACCTCCCAGCCCACATGGGCTACCTGTGAAGCCTTGAGTAAGTTACTTCATCTCTAAGTCTCAGTTTCCTCATCTATGAAATGCAGCTCATAATGGTATGCAGCATACATTACAGAATTAGTCTAAGGGCTACAGGACAGAACATGTAGAAAGAGCTCCCCACCACAGCGGACAATTAGTAAGTGCTCCATGAATACTAATGGCACAAAGTGAAAAGGAACTACAGAGCTTCTTGATGAGTGTGAAAAAGGAGAGTGAAAAGGTTGGCTTAAAACTCAACATTCAAAAAATTAACATCATGGCATCCGGTCCATCACTTCAAGGCAAATACAAGGGGTAAAAATGGAGGCAATGACATATTTATTTTCTTGGGCTCCAAAATCACTGCAGTTAGGGACTGCAGCCATGAAATTAAAGGACTTTGGCTCCTTGGGAGGAAATCTATGACAAACCTAGACAGCATATTAAAAAGCAGAGACATCACTTTGCCAACAAATCTCTATATAGTCACAGCTATGAATTTTCCTGTAGTCATGTACGGATGTGAAAGCTGGACCATAAAGAAGGCTGAGTAGCAAAGAACTGATACTTTTGAATGTGGTGTTGGAGAAGACTCTTGAGAGTCCTTGTGGACTGCAAGATCAAACCAGTCAATTCTAAAGGAAATCAACCCTGAATATTCATTGGAAGGACTGATGCTGAAGCTGACGCTCCAGTACTTTGGCCACCTAATGTGAAGAGCCCTGACAATCACTAGAAAAAAAACCCTGATGCTGGGAAAGACTAAAGGCAAAAGAAGAAGCAGGTAGCAGGGGATAAGATGATTAGATAGCATCACCAACTCAATGGATATGAATTTAAGCAAACTCCAGGAGATAGTGAAGGACTGAGGAGCCTGATGTGCTGCAGTCCATGGGGTTGCAAAGAGTTGGACATGACTTAGCAACTGAAAAATAACAACCGAACAATAACAACCATGAATACTAGCTCAAGTTAATTCTAGCTATTTTTTCACATATAAGTTCCCTGTCATCCCAAACATGGTCATAAGCTACTTGAGAGAGAACAATACTGAGAACAATACATCAGCCTGTGTGTCCCCATCTTGCTTATTACAATGTCTTAAATATAGTGGGAATTGAAGAGTGTTTTGTCGATTACTTGATTGTAATCGGCTTTGTCTGATTTTCAGTCATTAACCATTCTGTACCTAGGTTTTCTATCTATGAAGATGTGACTTCTACCAATTCAGCTCCTAAAATTATGTGGAGATAATGATCCACGAGTGCACGCTCAGTAGCTCAGTCATGTCCAGTTCTTTGCAACCCCACCAGGCTCCTCTGTGCATAGGATTTTCCAGGCAAGCATACTGGAATGGGATGTATTTTCTTCTCAAAGGGATTTTCTCAACCCAGGGGTTGAACCCATGTCTCCTGCAGCTAGTGCATTAGCAGGAAGATTCTTTACCACTGAGCCACTTAGGAAGCTAAAACAATAGTATAAATTGTTTCCAATTCTATTGCTATGTACATAATTTTAGGAGAGCAGTCTAAAATCAGGAACCGATTGGAATTGGTTTGGGCTCTGCCCTGGTCTCATTGGAAAAGACCCTAAACCTGGGAAAGATTGAAAGTGAAGGCAAAAGGTGAAGCAAGAGGCAGAGGATAAAATGATTAGATAGCATCACAGCTCAGTAGGCATGAATCTGAGCAAACTGCGAGGCAGTGGAGGACAAGGAAGCCTGGCATGCTGCAGTCCATGGAGTCACAAAGAGTTAGACAAAACTGAATGATTGCACAACTGCCCTGCTCAGAAAGCATGAAGTCAAAAGAGACAACTGAAATTAATGGAAGTTATTGTGTTTCTCCATTACAATGACATTCAAGTGGTTTTGAGTGTACTGGTGTGTTTATCATTTGTTTTTCAGAGAAAGGAGTTCCAGAAGGTAAGATGGGAGAATGGAAATAGCAAAGGCATATAAAGGAAGAATGAGGGAAGGGGAAGAGGAAGAAAGCAAAAGGTAAGAACAGGAAAATGGAAAGAAAGGTGTTTCAGGAGAGGTAAGGTAAAAGGACATGGAACAGTCTGGACATGGAACAACAGACTGGTTCCAAATAGGAAAAGGAGTATGTCAAGGCTGTATATTGTCACCCTGCTTATTTAACTTATATGAAGAGTACATCATGAGGAATGCTGGGCTGGAAGAAGCACAAGCTGGAATCTATATTGCTGGCAGAACTATCAATAACCTCAGATATGCAGATGACACCACCCTTATGGTAGAAAGTGAAGAGGAACTAAAGAGCCTCTTGATGAAAGTGAAAGAGGAGAGTGAAAAAGTTGGCTTAAAGCTCAACATTCAGAAAACGAAGATCATGGCATCTGGTCCCATCACTTCATGGCAATAGATGGGGAAACAGTGGAAATAGTGACAGACTTTATTTTCTTGGGCTCCAAAATCACTGCAGATGGTGACTGCAGCCATGAAATTAAAAGGCACTTGCTCCTTGGAAGAAAAGCTATGACCAACCTAGCCAGCATATTAAAAAATAGAGACATTACTTTGTCAACAAAGGTCCATCTAGTCAAGGCTATGGTTTTTCCAGTAGTCATGTATGGATGTGAGATTTGGACTGTAAAGAAAGCTGAGCATTGAAGAATTGATGCTTTTGAACTATGGTATGAAGAAGACTCTTGAGAGTCCCGTGGATGCCAAGGAGATCCAGCCAGTTCATCCTAAAGGAGATCAGTCCTGGGTGTTCATTGGAGAGACTGATGTTGAAGCTGAAACTCCAATACTTTGGCCACCTGATGAGACAAGCTGACTCCTTGGAAAAGTCCCTGATGCTGGGAAAGACTGAGGGCAGAAGGAGAAGGGGACGACAGAGAATGAGATAGTTGGATGGCATCACTGACTCAATGGACATGAGTTTGGGTGGACTCCGGGAGTTGGTGATGGACAGGGAGGCCTGGTGTGCTGCAGTTCATAGGGTAGCAAAGAGTCGGACATGACTGAGCGACTGAACTGAACTGAACTGAAGGTGAAAGGAAAAGATTTGTGAAGAAGGATCGGGCAGATAAAGAGAGACAGGCTACTGTGGCTCCAAAGCTGTAGAGAAAACTCCATCTTCAAGTCTAAATGTGCAGCCTACTTCCCTGGCCTCAAAATTATAACAAGAAGCATCAGGATAACTTCTTAATAATAAAGAGTGTTTCACCCTGAAGCTGAAAGTTGGCTCTTATTAGGTTTCTCTTTATTTTTTTCTTTTTTCTTTCTTTTCTGGTGGTTTTGGGTCTTCCATATGGTGCACAGGCTTCTCCAGTTGTGGCGCAAGGGGCAGTTGTGCCCCTCTGTGTGTGGGATCTTAGTTTCCCAACAAGGGATTGAACCCATGTTCCCTGCATTGCAAGGCAGACTGTTAACCATGGACCACCGGGGAAGTTCCTTACTGCCCCTATTTGATGGCGATGTCCAGTGTGGACTAGAAGACGATAGGTTTGTGGGTAGAGGGAACCACATTAAATCATTATTTCTAGTCTTTTTGGCAGAAGCCTCTTCACAATTCTGAGGAGTGTGTGTGCAACAGACATAGCCTTTTTAGAGATTTCTTTTCCACCTGGTGTTTTTATTTTCCCCTTTCATACATCAGAGCCTTCTAAAAATCCAAGTTCTGTAAAGGAAAAAACACTCCGAAGAGCTGAATCCGCCTCCAGTAGAACCAGCATGGTTTCACAAGGGACTTTCAACAGTCTACACGGACATCTTCTGGGTTGCTGAATAGTTTCCCTTTCAGTTGACTTAAGAATACAGTGCTCTTAACCAAACCATGGCCCACTGGGGAAACCAATCAGACACCAGGCTTAAAACCCCAAAAGTAACATGAATGGCCTTCTGTGAATCCGAGGTAAAGGCTGGTGTTGTTAGAAATTACCCAACCTTCCAGGCAGATCTGCGTGTATAGAAATTGATCAACACACCCCAGTCCCATTCCGCCTACGTTTCAGGAAAACACGCTCGTCTGCGTCCACATGGGCAGCTGATCTCTGCGGGTTACAGGGATTTTTCAATGAAGATTAAATCTGTTTGGTAGGGGAGACATTAGTACTAAAGACCTCTGTAAGACAAGTTTCAAAATCAAAACTGTCAGGAGTGGGGTTGGGGCGGAGGCGGGGCAGGGGGTGGAGAGGTGGCTCAACTGCAAATGTAATCAACAAGCGCAGCGCCAGCAGCTTCTCCGACAGCACTGGATTTATTGGAATGCTTGAGCTCCCACAAGGGAAGAAATCATTTCCTGTGAATTCCAGGTCCTGCATGTTTTTGCAGTGTTGCCTTTTCCTTCTGTTGCTGAGCACCCTCTCTGATTATTTCTTTACCCAACCTTCCAGGCAGATCTGCGTGTATAGAAATTGATCAACACACCCCAGTCCCATTCCGCCTACGTTTCAGGAAAACACGCTCGTCTGCGTCCACATGGGCAGCTGATCTCTGCGGGTTACAGGGATTTTTCAATGAAGATTAAATCTGTTTGGTAGGGGAGACATTAGTACTAAAGACCTCTGTAAGACAAGTTTCAAAATCAAAACTGTCAGGAGTGGGGTTGGGGCGGAGGCGGGGCAGGGGGTGGAGAGGTGGCTCAACTGCAAATGTAATCAACAAGCGCAGCGCCAGCAGCTTCTCCGACAGCACTGGATTTATTGGAATGCTTGAGCTCCCACAAGGGAAGAAATCATTTCCTGTGAATTCCAGGTCCTGCATGTTTTTGCAGTGTTGCCTTTCCTTCTGTTGCTGAGCACCCTCTCTGATTATTTCTCCAAGGTCTGCATGCCGCTGCGCAGCAGTGGACAGCCCTGGTCGGTTTCCATGGAAACACAGAGCAAGAGACACTTGTACCTGGGTCCTGGACCAAGAGATTTACACTCTTAGAAAACACATTGGCCTCTAGAATTTCAGTGCTATTTGAAAACAGATACTTCAGTTTTCAAGAGTTCTCTTGCAAAACGTCCAGCTATGTCAGATTGAAGTCATGCCTTATCAGGAGATGGAAAAACAAGTCCTTGAAGGTTAGGAGAGGTGAATTTACGTCAACTTCCCCAGATGTGTTTTCCTTGCACAGCTCTGGAAACACTTTGGCACTCAAAAAATCAGGACTATTTGAGACATTGTGGAATCAGGGAGTCAGATGACTTAAGTTTCTATCGCAAACCTTCCACCTTTAGCTGTGTACCTTGGGCAAGTTTCTTGACTTCTCTAAGTCTTCTCATTTGTATAATAAAGAATTTTCTTTAAAAACTGGATTTCTAGGGTTGTTATGAGGATAAAATGATGTAATGTATATGAGGTTAGAATGATACAATGTATATAAGATCTGGCACAGAAGAATCAATCAGTCAGTAATTGTCTTCCTTGATGTGAAGTCAAAGTGAGTAAAGAATTTAATATCAAAAGAGAGTAATTATGGAAACCAAAATTCATCATTCGTAATTTGTTGAATGGTGTGTTAAAGTACATCACCTCCCTGCCTAGTGGCTTTCTTTTTCCAAATATTTTTTTAGTATTCTTTTTATTTTTAATTGGAGGATGAATACTTTACAGTGTTGTGTTGGTTTCTGCCATACAACAACACAAATCAGCCAAAAGTATATATATGTTCCCTCCGTCTTGAACCTCCCTCACCCCATCCCACCCTATAGGTCATCACAGAGCACCGTGTTGAGCTCCCTGTTTTATACAGCAACTTCCCCCTAGCAATCTATTTTACTCGTGGCTCAGTTCAGTTCAGTCACTCAGTTGTGTCCAATCTTTGCAACCCCACGAACTGCAGCACACCAGGCCTCCCTGTCCATCACCAACTCCTGGAGCTTACTCAAACTCATGTCCATCGAGTTGGTGATGTTGTCCAACCATCTCACCCTCTGTCATCCCCTTCTCCTCCTAACTTCAATTTTTCCCAGCATCAGGATCTTTTTCAAGGAGTCAACTCTTCACATCAGGTGGCCAAAGTATTGGAGTTTCAGCTTCAACATCAGTTTCTCCAATGAACACCCAGGACTGATCTCCTTTAGGATGGACTGGTTAGATCTCCTTGCAGTTCAAGGGACTCTCAAGAGTCTTCTCCAACACCACAGTTCAAAAGCATCAATTCTTTGGTGCTCAGCTTTCTTTATAGTCCAACTCTCACATCCATTAATGACCACTGGAAAAAAACCATAGCTTTGTCTAGACAGACCTTTGCCGGCAAAGTAATGTCTCTGCTTTTTGATATGTTGTTTAGGTTGGTCATAGCTTTTCTTCCAAGGAGCAAGTGCCTTTTAATTTCATGGCTGCAGTCACCATGTGCAGTGATTTTGGAGCCCAAGAAAATAAAGTCTGTCACTGTTTCCACTGTTTCCTCATCTATTCACCATGAAGTGATGGGACCAGAAGCCATGATCTTAGTTTTCTGAATGCTGAGTTTTAAGTTTTTCACTCTCCTCTTTCAGTTCCTCTTCACCTTCTGCCATAAGGGTGGTGCCATCTGCATATCTGAGGTTACTGATATTTCTCCCAGCAATCTTGATTCCAGCTTGTGCTTCTTCCAGTCCACAGTATACAGCCTTGACTCACTCCTTGTCCTATTTGGAACCAGTCTGTTGTTCCATGTCCAGTTCTAACTGCTGCTTATTGACCTGCATACAGATTTCTCAGGAGGCAGGTCAGGTGGTCTGGTATTCCCATCTCTTTAAGAATTGTCCACAGTTTGTTGTGATCCACACAGTCAAAGGCTTTGGCATAGTCAAAGCAAAAATAAATTTATTTTTTGGAACTCTCTTGCTTTTTTGAGATCCAGCGGATGTTGGCAATTTGATCTCTGTTTCCTCTGCCTTTTCTAAATCCAGCTTGACCATCTGAATGTTCTCAGTTCACAAACCACTGGACTAGCCTGGAGAATTTATCTTTATAGTACACTCGTAATTAATACTACCCTTCTGTTTCCTCTGAAATGCATATTTCTATGAGAAATAATTTTAAGATGCAGTACACATATACAATGGAATACTACTCAGCCTTAAAAAAGAATGAACTAATGCCATTTGCAGCAACATGGATGCAACTAGAGATTATCATACTAAGTTAAGCAAGTAGAAAGAGAAAACAAAACACCATATAATATCACTTATATATGGAATTTAAAATATGGCACAAATGAACCTATCTACAAAAGAAAACAGACTCAAAGACATAAAAAGAATAGACTTTCAGTTGCCCCAGGGGCAACCAGGAGAAGGAAAGGGATGGGACTGGGAGTTTGGTGTTGGTAGATGTAAACTATTTCATTTACAATGGATAAACAATAAGGCCCTACTCTGTAGCACAGGGAACTGTATCTAATCTCCTGGGATAAAGAATAATGGAAAAGAATACTTATAAAAATAATATATTTGTGTATAACTGAATTACTTTGTTGTACAGCAGAGGTTGGCACATTGTAAATCAATTATATTTCAATTAAAGAAAAGGAAAAAAAGGAACAATTTTATATTTAATCACATCATATCCTTACTATTTCCTCTGTTAACTGTGGTGGTGGTAGTTTAGTTGCCAACTCATGCCCAACTCATTGAGACCCCTTGGACTACAGGCCATCAGGCTCCTCTGTCCATGGTGTTTCCCAGGCAAGAATACTAGAGTGGGTTGCATTTTCTTCTCTAGGGGACCTTGCTGACCCAGGGATCAAATCCAGGTCTCCTCCATTGCAGGAGGTCTCCTGCAATGCAAGTGAATTCTCTACCAATTGAGCCATTGTCTATCTAGCTAAATAAGTTCTTTGAGCACAAAGACCATTTTCTGTATTCTAATTCCTTACTGCCAACCTAACTTTCAGCAGAGGTGTTCAATAATAACTGTTTTATTAAATTAAGACTTATCAATTAGTAATTGATGTCATTTTATCACAATTACCATTTGCTTTGACATTAACCACATACCCTGAGTGTTCACCAATGGGGCTCCATCCATGGCAATCTCTACTCAGGCACTTCTCTCTCTCAATTCTACCTGTGACCTATACTTAACATTTATTACCACTTCAGTATCACCAAGAGTGATGTTTCCACTTCCCCAGCACTGAATTAGTGCTTCTTTGAATTCAGGGCTTATAGGAAGGCTATATGGCTGTCAGACACTAATGTATGTGATTTCTACTTTAAGAAATAGGAAAAGCCAAAGCAGAATGGGTTATTCAGTCCCCACATAGATGCCTTAAGATTTCAAATAATATAGTCCCATCTGTAGAATTAACAGAAGCAAGAAGCATGAGGCTGTCAGCCCAGGAAACAAACTAAGTGTGGAGGAAGGGAGAGGTGCATTCATGTTGAATGAATGGGCAGTGTATGCAGGGAAGAATGTGAGCAAAAAACAAGTGGGATTACATAAAACTGCACTACTCAAACATAATGCAGTTTCACAACTGAGTGACTATATATTTGGTGCTTCCCTGGTGGCTCAGATGATAAACAGTCTGCCTATAATGCAGGAGACCTGGGTTCAAGGTTGGAAAAATCCCCTGGAGAAGGAATGCCAATCCACTCCTGTATTCTTGCCTAGAGAATTCCATGGACAGAGGAACCTGGCGGACAACAGCCCATAGAGTTGCAAAGAGTCAGACACGACTGCATGACTAACACAAACACTTTATATGTATTAAATATATATATATATATATGAGTCATTCTGTACATAAAGTATTTATAAAATAACATTTAGCTCAATTGATAATTTATCCTAATTATGTTTATGTCATTCTATTTTACTTCTGCAAGAGTACTTTTAATTGCTATAGAGTATTCCATTCAATGGAGAAACTTCTACAAGATGCCCATTTTATAAATTATTAGCCATTCTGAGCTACAAATATATAGCTAAAATTTTCATGTATCCTTTATTATATTACTATCCTTATAAGCTCCCAGAAATGGAGTTTCTGCTACCACCACTTCTTGCTCTCTTAACTCTGTATGTCCCCTCTAGTCACTGGTCCATTTCTGACCTTCTTTGTTCTGCATATCTTCCACTAAAATCTCCAAATCCACTCCTTGCCCCTGTCCTATGTCTCAGGAGACAGATCTTCATAAATTTTATTGATAAGCTCCATGGACTTCTTGCTTTTGGTTGAGTTCAGTCACTGAGGCATGAGACAAGATCAGAGGGATGGAGACAGGAAAGTAAAATTCGGGTAGATATTCCTTTGACTCCCTTACCTGGAAGGTTGACCAGGGGCTGACTGCATCCCTGAACTGAGTATCACAATGTCCATCAGCATCAGCTTCCACAGATCTCTTCTACCTTTCTCTCTCTAGGTCCTAGAGATGGCTTTCTTCTCTTGCCTCATCAGGTTAAGGTATTAATAGTAACAGAGCCCACTATTAAGTAGCCCCAGAGGTCAGCTCAGTTCAGTCGGTCAGTCATGTCCGACTCTTTGTGACCCCATGAACTGCAGCATGCCAGGCCTCCCTGTCCATCACCAACTCCCGGAGTTCACTCAGACTCACGTCCATCGAGTCAGTGATGCCATCCAGCCATCTCATCCTCTCTTGTCCCCTTTTCCTCCTGCCCCCAATCCCTCCCAGCATCAGAGTCTTTTCCAATGAGTCAACGCTTCACATGAGGTGACCAAAGTGCTGGAGCTTCAGCTTTAGCATCATTCCTTCCAAAGCAATCCCAGGGTTGATCTCCTTCAGAATGGACTGGTTGGATCTCCTTGCAGTCCAAGGCACTCTCAAGAGTCTTCTCCAACACCACACTTCAAAAGCATCAATACTTCGGCACTCAGCCTTCTTCACAGTCAAACTCTTACATCCATACATGACTACTGGAAAAACCATAGCCTTGACTAGATGGACCTTAGTCGCAAAGTAATATCTCTGCTTTTGAATATGCTATCTAGGTTGGTCATAACTTTTCTTCCAAGGAGTAAGTGTCTTTCAATTCCATGGCTGCAGTCACCATCTGCAGTGATTTTGGAACCCAGAAAAATAAAGTCTGACACTGTTTCCACTGTTTCCCCATCTATTTCCCATGAAGTGATGGGGCCAGATGCCATGATCTTCGTTTTCTGAATGTTGAGCTTTAAGCCAACTTTTTCACTCTCCTCTTTCACTTTCATCAAGAGGCTTTTTAGTTCCTCTTCACTTTCTACCATAAGGGTGGTGTCATCTGCATATCTGAGGTGATTGATATTTCTCCCAGCAATCTTGATTCCAGCTTGTGTTTCTTCCAGTCCAGAGTTTCTCATGATGTACTCTGCATAGAAGTTAAATAAGCAGGGTGACAATATACAGCCTTGACATACTCCTTTTCCTATTTGGAACCAGTCTGTTGTTCCATGTCCAGTTCTAACTGTTGCTTCCTGACCTGCATGTAGGTTTCTCAAAAGGCAGGTCAGGTGGTCTGGTATTCCCATCTCTTTCAGAATTTTCCACAGTTTATTGTGATCCACACAGTCAAAGACTTTGGCATAGTCAATAAAGCAGAAATAGATGTTTTTCTGGAACTCTCTTGCTTTATCAATGTCCTGATCCAGCAGATGTTGGCAATCTGATCTCTGGTTCCTCTGCCTTTTCTAAAACCAGCTTGAACAGAACTGTGTTATCTGTTACAGTTTTCCCACTCCCTGTCCAAATCTTTGCAAGTAGTCCATTTATTAAAATCCAAAATTATCTGAATTGAGTTTGTCATCAGTTCAGTGTCACTCCACCATCTGAGTTATCCTGTCTACAACCAAACTCCTTACATGAGTTGTCTTCATTGATTGTTAATGCTTTCTCTCTTCTTCCTCAAGAAACACCCATCACTAACACAAAACAGTAATGCATCACACATTGCCAAATCCTAGATTTGAGCCCCATCTTTCTTAGTCTATCAGCAGCACTGGTCTAGTGAAACTGTCATTCATTCTTCAAATACTTTAGCCACTTCATATCAGGGACATCATTTATAGTTCACCTTCCTTTGCTGGTTCCCCTCATCTCTCTTAACCTATAACATTAAAACTGTAAATGTCCCAGTCTGTGGACTCCTTCTCTTCTCTATGTTTCCTTTTTCTTGGTGATTTCCTGTAGTCCCATGGCTTTAACTATCATTTCAATACCAACTACTTCCAAGTTCATCTACGTGATCTATTACCTCCCCTGAATTCCAGACTCATATATCTAACTGCTTACTCAACATATGGTCATGGGGAGAGAGGAGGAGAGGGTGCGATGTATGGAAAGAATAACATGGAAGCTTACATTACCATATGTAAAATAGATAGCCAACGGGAATTTGCTGTATGGCTCAGGAAACTCAAACAAGGGCTCTGTATCAACCTAGAAGGGAGGGATGGGAAGGGAAATGGGAAGGAGGTTCAAAAGGGAGGGGATATATGTATACATATGGCTGATTCATGTTGAGATTTGACAGAAAACAGCAAAATTCTGTAAAGCAATTATCTTTCAATAAAAAAATAAATTAAAAAAAATTATCTCTACTTTCACACATACAATACCTAACCCTTGATCTTTTTTCCCCTGTAAATGTGTAGATGGCAACTGTTTGTCTAATTCTCAGACCAAAAATTTTGGTGCCATCTTTCCTTCTCTCATACCACATATCCACTCCATCAGGAAATCCTGTGGACTCTGACATTAAAATGTACAGAAACCTACAACTATCTCCAGTATAATTTCTCACCAAGGTGAGAGAGATGCCTCGGAACCGGTCTATTTTACTCTTTTTGTTCCCTCCCCAACAGACTCTTCTTAGAGCAACCAGATTATGTCATTTATCTGCTCAAAACCCTAGCGACCAATGTCTTTATTTGACCTGCAAGGCTGTAAATCACCTTGCCTCTGCACATTCCTGTCTACCCTTATCTCATATCTCTCTCCCCTTCACAGATTATTCTTGCTAGTCTTCCACACACTTAGCTTACTTTCATCTCAGGGCTTTTGCATTTATTGTTCCTTCTTCCTGAAATGTTCCTGTAATATTTGTCTGCTAGATATTCACAGAGAAGGCTTCCTGAGTTTCTTTATGTCTCTGTTTAAGCATCATGCCATCAGAGAGGTTTTCCATAGGGACCTTGTTTTAAAATGCATGTAACTAAACCCTCTGCAACACTCTCTAAACCTGCTCCTGTTTTTATAGCAGTGATTACCACTTGCTGTATTTTATGTTCATTTTTGTTTCTTTGTAGCCTTTCCCTGGCCCCTAGGATTAAGCTCATTGAGAGCAGAGATATGTTTGCTCTCTACTCTGTCCCCAGCACATAGAACTGTGCTTGACACATAGAAATGCATTTAATGCATAAATGAATGAAAAGATGTGTGCATTTCTTTTTAAATGTTTATGATGAAAGTTTATTAGAGGAAATAGTTTAATGCATCTTCATTTATTTGTTAGTGAATTTCGATAGTTATTAGTATAAGGTCATTTGGTTTTATTCTTCCCATTCTATTTCCCTTCACTCACTTCCTACTAGTTTTAAAGCAAACTCTAGATGTCATGTCATTTCATCTGTAAGTTATACGTATATTTTTATTGTCCTCTAAGATTTTATGCAATTTATATTCATGATGAGCTGTACTGAAAAAGCCCCCTTCATCTCCTACTCATACTAGCAGATATGATCATATAAAGATTATCTTTGCCAATTTTATTGGTGAAAAATCTCAACTCTTTCATTTTTAAAATAAAGAGAACAATAAATAAAAACACTATTCTTGAGGTCTATGATAATGTTCTCTTCTTTTGGTGACTTCTCACAGTTCCAAAATACTAAGAGACAGAAATGTGTTAAACCAGCTTTTCTTCTCTTAAAAGTTTATCTCATGCAATTATACACAATAACTTGTATAATTATAAGATCTGAGCCCTATCTTAACTCTCTCAGAACATAATGCAAAAGGTACATTAGAAGCATCATAATTTTAAAAATACTCTTTCTTTGGTTTTAACAGTTTAAGAAGACAATCTGGAGTGAATTGAGAAATTACTGAGGAAAACAAAGTGTGTGACCCCAACTGACCTCTTCTCCAATCGGTCACCTCCATTGATAACCTTATGAAAGATCTTTCTGGAGCCTTGGCTCCATCTTTGAAGCCATCTTCCAAATCTGGAAAGACAAAGCCAGCCCAAGGTGCCCGTGAGCCTCTCATCCACTGAGACTGGAGACACGCTGCATCCCGGCAACACTGGGAGGGCTCAGGTCAGCAGCTCTGGCAGTCACCCAGAACAGCTCTGTGACTCTCCCTGGAGAGACCTTCTGTTCCCATAAGTGTTAGCTTATTAAGCATCTACCGCATGGAATAGGATGAGGAGGAGTTTGGGGAAGAAATGTGAAGACAAACGTGGGTATTTAAAAACAGAAAAGAAAATCCAATGCTCAAAATGGCATTCTTTAACTGAGACTAGCTATAAATTTCTTCTCTCTTGTTGATTTCCTGTCTTGGAAAGAACCCATTAATGGGAAAAAAAAGTACAAGTTGGAAGCTCAACTGTGATTTTTTTTTTCTTTTAATGGTAAATCTGGTACCATTCATATCTGGAAAATGTGAAAGGAAGATTTGAAAATCTCATTTTGTCATTTTATCCAAATGCTAGAACAACCTATGTAAAAGACACAAAAATAAATGTACAGTGGGGCAGAGGGTGAGGAAGTGCTTTCCTTGCCTTTCCTCCTACTTGCTTTACCAACAGAGCTTGAAGCCTCTTAGTCTGTCCTCACCTTTAACTCCACTCCTTCCCTGCCAAGAATTTGATGGCCGAGTTTCCCGTTAGACGGGGCAAGATAAACCTCTGTTGTAATTTGCTGGAGACCCTATCCAGCTAGATTTTTGGATGAGAAATTTATTGCTTCTCCTCACTGAGGGCTATAACACTAGGTCAACAATCTCCATAGCCCATTTGAACGGACATTCACTGGACCAGGATGTGGCCCACTCATCCATTAGTGTCAAATCTAACTGGAGGTGAAGGGTGGAAGTGGAGGGCTGCAGCGAAGGGAGCATCTTCACGCTGATCCTTTCTGCACTTCCTGACAGGGCCCCTGGGGTTTCCAAGCCCATTTCTCCAAGTGTCTGTGGCTCCTGCCTTCCAAGTTCTGAGGAAGCGTTCTCCTATAGTTCTCCTCCTATAGTGTTCCAGAGGCCCTCAGAGCCGCTCACAGTAGCTACCAACCAAAGTTCACGGACTGTCCTTCTGGGGTGCCCTTCCAGAGCCTTTTGGGAACAGAAATCTAAATAATACTGAGAGTAACAGACTGCTGGCTGTTCTCTCAGCACCCTAGACTAAGGCAGGGTGGATTTTCTCTGCTGATTCTATTGTGGCTGAGGGTGGGTACTCACAGTCCCCAGAAAAGTCTTCTCCCAGGGAGGAGCAAGCCACTTTATCCTCAGCAGAGAGCATGGGCCCTGTCTGTGCCAGGAAACAGCCTAGAAGGAAAAGAAAGAAGAGAAGGGGAGGAGAAGGGGAGATAGGAGAGGGGAAGGAAGGAGGAGGAGGAAGGGGAGGGAGAGGAAAAAGCAAGGACTTCGCTGCTTTCATTACATCTGTTTCCTCATGTCATTCCAGAAACTGAAGAAGCCAGTGAGAGATAGGGGCTCTTCATTTAATTGCTTGATAAATGTAGAAAGGTTTCAGTAGTATCTCAACTTACAGAGCGGTTATGCTCCTCATTGACTCAATGGACATGGGTTTGAGCAAACTCCAGGAGATAGTGAAGGACAGGGGAGCCTGGTGGCTATAGTCCATGGGCTCAAAAAGTTGGACACAGCTTAGTGATTGAACAACAGTAATGTCGAAGTGCTAAAGAATCTGCCTGCCAGTGCAGGAGATGCAGATTCGACCCCTGGGTCAGGAAGATCCCCTGGAGAAGGAAATGGAAGCCCATTCCAGTATTCTGGCCTGGAGAATCCCATGGACAAAGCTGCTTGGCAGGCTACAGCCCATGGGGTCACAAAGAGTCAGACACGACTGATGATTGCACGTACACGTGTTTCAAGTATACTGGGGAAATTCTCTACTTAAAGGATCCACATGAGGACTCTATTTAAAAAGTGAAAACTCCATTTTGAAATGAGAACAACTGCTTTCTTCATTTTGCTTTATTAATGTAGCATTCCCTTTCACAAGTTATATCAAAACCAGAATTTAAAATGTTATATTTAAATAGAACTTGACTCAGAAGTTAAAACAGATAGTTTTACTCATTCTTTAAAATAGCCTGATGAAGAAATAATACGCTGACTCTGACTCTGGCCAACAACATAGTTTGCAAAAAGTTGATGTGACTAGAACTTGGGTCCCTGGGTACCAAGTTTGTTTGCTTTGAGAAAAAATAAAAAGTTGCAGCAATGCCTCAGTTAGTAACTTATTTGGGAATAAACAAATGTTCAATAACAAAGTCTCTATTTTACATTTTTTAATTTTTTCTTAAAATTTAATTAATTTTAATTGAAGGATATTTACTCTACAATATTGTGGTGGTTTTTGCCATACATCAACATGAATCAGCCATGTGTGCACATGTGTCCCCCCATCCTGAACCCTCCACCCACCTCCCTCCCCACCTCATCCCTCTGGGTTGTCCCAGAGCACCAGCTTTGAGTGCCCTGTTTCATGCATCAAACTTGCACTGAAAAAAAGTTGTAGCAATGTCTCAGTTAATAACTTATTTGGGAGTAAACATTTTCAATAACAAAGCCTCTATTTTAAAAATAAATAAATACTTTGTAAAAGAACAAAGATTTGAAGATAAATCATTGTATGAGGACTGCCCTCAATTCTTCCATCCCCTTTTTTATTTTTTTGTATTGAAGGATAATTGCTTTCCAGAATTTTGTTGTTTTCTGTCAAACCTCAACATGAATCAGCCATAGGTATACATATATCCCCACTCCTCTTTTCTTTCTTTCTCCATTCTTAGATAACAGTCCCTCCCCACCTCACTCCAGTTCTCCTTAAAGCTTTCTCTCACTTTCCTCCCAATTAATCACTATCGCTAATCAAAGAAAAGTTTAATGTATCAGAGTTTCAGAGTATCAACCTAGACAACAATGATGTCAAAAGGTTTGTAATTCAGGGTATTGGCTTAAAGTTTTTGCCTTCTGTAAAGAAAACTTCAGAAACGTACAGTCCAGCGTTCATAGTAGCACTATTTATAGTAGTCAAGACATGGAAGCAGCCTAAATGTCCATCAACAGATGGATGGATAAAAGAAGATGTGTATATACACACAATGGGATACTACTCAGCCATAAAGAAAGAATGAAATAATCCCATTTATAGCAGCATCAATGGACCTGAAGATTATCATACTTTGTGAAATAAGTCAGACGGAGAAAGCCAAATAAATGATATCACTTATATGTGGAATCAAAAAAACTGATAAAAAATTAACTTACTTATAAGACAGAAATAGACTCACAGACATAGAAAACAAATTTACGGTTACCAAAGGGGGAAGGGAGGGCAATAGATTAAGAATTTGGGATTAACATATATACAATACTAGACATAAAATAAATAAACAACAGGACTTACTATATAGCACAGGGAATTAGATTCAATATCTTGTAATAACCAATAATGTCAAAGAATCTGAAACATATATATATACATATATAAAGAATTGTATTTTGTAAAAGTATATATACATATATATTTGTAAAGTAATATATATATATTTGTAAAGTAAATATATATATATATATTTGAAGATTTTAAATAATTATTTTTTAAGTAGGAATGTAAGTCCTAATTCTTTATTATTATTCCAATCCAGTTTATACCATTTCTGATAATAATTAAGAAAGGTCATTAGACCATACATGTGTCATTAGTTGAGGTATCAGTACATTTATGTAATTTAAGTAGGAAAGACATTCAACTGAAAATATTTGCTAAAGACTCAACTGTCATGCCAGACAGTGGGACTCATCAGACTGGAGCCTTCAGGAAAGATCACTAAGACAGAAAAGCTGAGTCATCAGCAATCATGTCTGATATGGATCTGGCAAGCTGACATTGGCAAGCTGATTTAAGAATCAAGATCAAGGAGTACGCAGGGCTGGGAAAGGCAGAAAGCAAAGCTTGAGGCTGGACGATGTCAGATGTCAATAGCCAACATGCTAATTAGCCAACAGGCCTCAGAGGTCAGAACAGATGAGGGAGACAGACAGACAGGGCCAGAGTACTCAGACAAACCAAATGAGGGGCACCTCCTAAGAAATGTCAGAGCTTTGATCTTAGACTGTATGGGCACCCTCATCTACCCGCATAGGAAGGTTGCTTAACACCATGGCAGAGGCTCCATCCCAGGGTCAAGTGCTGCCCAGATATGTGGTGCCTTACTCCACTGTTTAGAAACTAGAGATAAATGTTGACAACAGAAAAAATAAGAGATAGAAAGGTAATATTCTTATACTCCTAAAGCCCTAGTTAAGTGGTAATTCCCCTCTTAAACTAAACTGCATTATAAGAGAGAAAACTGAAGGAAGGCTAATCATTCTTGAGTTTTTGTTTGATCTTACTGATGCATCTTTTGCATGTCAGTGAAAATATAATTTGTTTCTATGTAAACAAGAATCTTCATCTCTTTTGCATTGATGAGTCAAGGCAATTTGAATATTAAACAGTGAAAGTAATCAACATAGGAAGTTAACATGAGGAGCACTTATCCTTTGGAATGACAACCCAGACATGACTATTTTTCTCTAAGAATTGCACTCCCTTCTCTACACATAAGGGTTGGCCCTGGCTGCCATGTTGATCCTATCCCTTTGGCAAAACTGGTTGAACCAGGGGTGGTACTTAACACAAGTTGGGCCAATCAACATTTATCTCTTGAGAAGTTGAAACTGAGATTCAAAGAAGCTAGTTAGTCTCTACTAGTTCCTCAAACTGAGGATATGCAAAAGCAGGTACTTTTAGGGTGTCCTTTTACCATTTTGCTGTCTAATATGGCAGAGTCTAGCCACATGTGGCCATTTAAGTTTAAATTAAAATTTAAAAATCAGATTTTTAATTGTCCCAGCCATATTTCAGTACTCAGTAGCTGCGTGTAGCTGATGACTACCACACTGAGTGGTGCAAATATGGAACATTTTCAGCACTGATTTACCCACACTCAGAGAAGCAGAGGAAGCCTGTGTGCAGAGACAGGGGAAGAAAGCAGCATTATAGACAGAAGTAGAACCAAGAGACAGAAAAGGTAGGAGATTAGCTTTCTCTATTTTTAAGACCCTTGTTCTGGTCCCTAAGACTCAATTCTATGGGATTTCCCTGCTGATCCAGTGATCAAGTCTTCCAAAGCAGGGGATAAGAGTTCAACCCCTGGTCAGGGAGTTAAGATCTCATGTGCTTCATGGCCAAGAAACCAAAACATAAAAAACAGAAGCAATATTGTAACAAAGTCAGTAAAGACTTTTGAAATGATACACATTAAGAAAAAGATTCAACTTTTGCCTGTCTTTAAACTCCATGATAAACATGTCTGCTGCTGCTGCTAAGTCGCTTCAGTCATGTCCGACTCTGTGCGACCCCATAGATGGCAGCCTACCAGGCTCCTCCACCGATGGGATTTTCCAGGCAAGAGTACTGAAGTGGGGTGCCATTGCCTTCTCCGAAACGTGTCTATATCCCTATAATAAATTCTCCTTTCTTACTGAAGCTAGTTTGTTTAGAATGTTTTACTTGCAACTCAGAGATACTCTAGATTAACACAATTTGAATCATTTTAGCCTTCCCCATCTTCTTTCTCAACACACTGGTGCTGAATTACTTGGATTTTTGTTTAGTTGCTACATCATGTCTGACTCTTTGTGACCCCCAAGGACTGTAGCCCACCAGGTTCCTCTGTCCATGGGATTATCCAGGCAAGAATACTGGAGTGGGCTGCCATTTCCTTCTCCAAAATGATTTGGATAGTTCTATCGCTATTTTTTATTTAATTTTGTCTATTAAAAAAATTTTATCTGCAGTGAAAAGTTCAAAAGCGTACTGATCAGGGGGTATTAAATTTTAATTTCAGTTCTCCAAATAAAAGTCCAGGCTAATTACTGTGGGAAAACTTGAGTGGATTAAAGTGAAATCTTAGGTGGAGAATTAATTGGGAGGTGAATTGTTTACTTCATCTATCCAGAAAAGTATTAGGTAAAAGCGGCTCCTGGAGAAAGAACTAGTTAAAAAGTACAATGAGTCTCAAACTTGCCACATGCATAGATTATCTCAGAGGATTGCAGAGAACTGAAGTTGTGTGACTTTCTGAGTTGCCTCAGAAAGGTTTTGTTTCCACTTAGTGTCTTTTTTTTTTTGCTACAATGTTTTGGGAGAGAAGGCAGTGGCTCTGTAACTGCTGACATAACTTGAGAACACTCAGGCTTGCAAAGCAAGAGTAATCTTGACCTCCATTGGGCAGAATACCTTTGATCTTCACCAGCCACTGTAGCTGCCTGAGATTATCTCAAATGTTAAACAGAGAGCTCTCTTGCTCCAAGCTACATTAACTCCACTATCTGTGCAGTGATCCCTTACAGGTGAGAGGTTGCTATGAAAAGCAACTGAAGTCCAGGAGTGTTAAAGAGAAGGATTTCTAACCAAGAAAGAACCAGTTTGCCACCTGCAGCTCTGCCAAGAGAGGTGGATCATCTTTCTTATGTGTTAATGGGTTTGTGTCTGTAAGTTTAGGAGTTGTTGTTGCTCAGTTGCTAGGTTACTAGGTCGCCTAGTTCTGACTCTGCGACCCCATGGACTGCAGCACACCAGGCTTCCCTGTCCTTCACTATCTCCCAGAGTTTGTTCAAACTCATGTTCATTGAGTCGGTGATGCCATCCAACAATCTCATTTTCTGTCACCCCTTCTCCTCCTGCCTTCAATCTTTCCTAGCCTCTGGGTCTTTTCCAGTGAGTTGGTTCTTTGCATCAGGTGGCCAAAGTATTGGAGCTTCAGTTTCAACATCAGTTTAGGAGTAAGATCCAGAAATATAAAGGGGAGAAGGACTAAAATTAGGAAGTCAAAAAGGAGAACCTAAGTAGAAAAAAAGAGGAAATACCAAGACTAGATTGTAAAAGGAAAAAGCCAAAGAGAGAAACTAAAAAATCCAGAGAAGTAGTCCAGAAAACACATTAAGGAAGAGAAATATCTCATGCATACAGATTTAAAAGTTGCTTCTTGTGAGATGCTCAATGCAAATGCTCACTCCATCTTCTCTCCCATAAAATTTTAGTAACACCTCCTCCCAAACAACAAAAGCCTCTCTTATTCAGGGAGATGAGCTCGCCTGGCACATTCATAAAAAACAGATCCCTCAGTACAAGGCTGTTCTATGTACTGCTTCTTCAAAATCACTGCTCAACTTTTATTAACAAAATGGTGGCCTTGAAGCAGTTTAATTTCATAGGAAATTAAATTTCAGCCATCTTAAATTCAACCTTCATATTTTTTCCCAAGAAAGATTAGTTGGTGCCCAGATTTAATGTGAGACAAGGAGAAAGGAGGTCTTCCCAGTGGTAAAGAACCTGCCTGCCAATGCAGGAGACATAAGAGACCCAGGTTTGATCCCTGGGTCAAGAAGATCCCCTGGAGGAAGGCATGGCAATCCACTCCAATATTCTTGCCTGGAAAATCCCATGGACAGAGGAGCCTGGCAGGCTACAGTCCATGGGATTGCAAAGACTCAGACACGACTGAAGCAATGGACAATGAGAAAGGAACAGTAGTAACAAACCAATAATAACAACCACCACCACAATAATGGCTGGCATTCACTTGCCATTTATTATATTCTTGGTACGGTACCTATATATCCATCTATCTTGTCTAATTTCCACAGCAAACTTAAGTGGTACTGCCCCATTGTATAGATGGTATAATCGAAGCAGATTAAGAAACTCACTCAAGGTTAAGCTCTAAGTGATGGAAGCAGAATTCATATCCAGGCATACAAGTCATGGCTATAGTAAGGAATGAAGGGCACACATGAACACTGGAACTCGAGAAGTTTAGTAAACGCATGAGGAACGTAGAAGAACGTATTCTAGGGCTAGTTCCAGTGGAATACACTACTGTCCCTGGTTCAAAGGGACGGGGAGGTGGTGCTCATCAGCAAACGTGTCTTTCAGAAGCTCTGACCAATAATCAGGGATACAGGCAGCCCATGGAGACCACAGAGAGGAAGTTGGTGGATTTAGTAGTCTGACCACACACCCTTCCTTCTGTCTACTGGAGCCGCTCCTCCTGTCCACCCCCATTGGTAAAACTGAATGTGAAGCCAACACTTTCTGTGAGCAGATTCTTTGAGACTTTTGAGTTTCAGATCTGAGTCAGTAGATGAAAGAAATGTGGAAGTATTAGTCACTCAGTCCTGTCCAATTCTTTGAGACCCCATGGACTGTAGCCTGCCAGGCTCCTTGGCCCATGGAATTCTCCAGGCAAGAATACTAGAGTAGTTTGCCATTCTCTTCTCTAGGGGATCTTCCTGACCCGGGGATGGAATCTGGATCTCCTGCATTGGAGGCGAATTCTTTACCATCTGATCTACCAGGGAAGCCCTGAATCAGTGGGTAAACCATAGCAAGTGAGAACCCAGAACCATACAAACTAATAGACCCGCAAGATAACAAGGACATGAAAATCTTGTGTAGGCTTAGACTTCCCCAGGCTATGGTATTTGGGGTTTAAGACTATTATATCTAGATATCAAGAGTAGGAGACTCTCTTGAGTTCTGTTTGATGTCCAGTTTGCATAGAGATAGAAGTCACATGGACTTCCCTGCTGGCTCATATGGTAAAGAATCAGCCTGCAATGCAGGAGAACTGGGATCAATCCCTGGTTCGGTAAGATCCTGGAGGAGGGAGTGGCTACCCAATCCAGTATTCCTTCTTTGAGAATTCCATGGACAGAGGAGCCCAGTAGGCTACAGTCTATGGGGTCCCAAAGAGTCGTACACAACTGAGTGTCTAACACGAATAAAAAGTTCATGTAGGTTTCAAGTTATATCTACTGATGGATGAGCTTTTCATTGTTCTGAACCATATATGCAGTTAGTTCTGCTATATAATTTGTTTTGAAAAGAGTTTTCTTACAACATGATTGATATGTTAGGGAACAGTTTGAGTGTAATTGCTTGTGCCCATTTTGTCCAGTAGAAATACTAGAGTGAAGGCGGAAAGTTGCATCAGCTAAACAAAGATGTATAGAAATATACAAAGCCCACCCTCCGCCCCCACACACACACCTTAGAATCTACCACTCATCTCAGTTTCTTATGTGATATGAGCCACATCCATGCATATTTGATATTACAACTTTCCATATAAATGCATGATTTCACATAGCTCAGTGATTCTCAGGAAAGAACATGTCACACTGCAGCAGGACTGGGTGTAAGCATCATTGATGGGCCAAAGCCTTTTCTCAACAACTGGTGTTCCACTGCCTGACTCTTCCAAGCAGTCTCTGGATCATGAAAGGTTCAAGCTAAACCATGGGTACTCTTAGAAGTTTTCCTTGCCTGTGTTTGAGCCCTTCCTTCCTCAAATCTCTACTGAGGGCTTTTCTGCTCACACGCTTTGTAGATCATGGGTGAAAAGTGAAAGTGAAAGTCACTCAGTTGAGTCCAACTCTTTGTGACCCCATGGGCTATACAGTCCATGGAATTTTCCTAGCCAGAATACTGGAATGGGTAGCCTTTCCCTCCTCCAGGAGATTTTCTCAACCCAGGGATCAAACCCAGGTCTCTCGCATTACAGACGGATTCTTTCCCAGCTGAGCCACAAGGGAAGCCCAAGAATACTGGAGTGGGTAGCCTATCCCTTCTCCAGGGGATCTTCCCAAACCCGGGAATTGAACTAGGGTCTCCTATGTTGCAGGCGGATTCTTTACCAACTGAGCTATCAGGGAAGCCAGAGGCTGTCCAAAGAAAACAGGGTCTACTCTCTCCCCACCAGAGAGGTGATAAAACTTGGCTTTAAACCTTTTCTGCTTTGTCTACGCCAGAAGTTTTCTTAATGTCAAACCATCAACTAGTGGTGGTCAATCAAGAAGTTCCTAAAGTCCTTAGGAAAATAAGATAAATAAAAATAATGTGACCATTTTTTCATAAAGTGAGATTCATTGAATTTTAAGGATTACCTTTTATTCTGATCTTTTCTAATGAAATGGTCATTATTTGGTGTTTTATTTTTCTTATCACCTTTACCTTCCAAAATGAAAATAGTTTTAAAGCCTGTTTCCCATTTTTTTAATTTTAAAATTTATTTATTTATTGAAGGATAATTGCTTTATTATAAAGTTCTAACATCTAGGCATCACTTCTTCTCTAGATATGCAATTATAGTTTGCCAGCCTTCAGGGGATATGCTGGGCTCTATTATATTCCTGATCGTGGGATTTTGGCAAATGTACTGTCAAGAGAGCAGACCTGTTAGCAGCCCCTGAAGAGAAAATCCAGAACTCCTACATCCTCTATTGAAACACTCAAACTGAGAGTTTTAAATCAAATACTTAATTTCCCATACTGTATCACTTTCTGCATTCAAGTATAGTATGGGACAGCAGTCAATAGGAGACACAAAGAAAAGTAACCAGATGTGTCTAATATTTAAAAACAACGTCTAGTCCCATGTCCTTCTACTCTGGCCCAGAGGGTGAGGGAATTCACCAAACCTGGGAGGAAACAGTCTCAGGACCAAAGTGAGGCAGCCAGGGGCAAGGAGATTGAGTAGAAAGCGAATGGCCTTGGAAGCTTTATTTCATTCTTACATGAAGAAAACTACACCATGTAATGTTGAAAGAGGATGCTGACACTACAAACTGAATAAAGGTAATAAAACAGTTGTTCTTCACCTTTTTCAATAATCTTTTCATCCTAACTCCCTAAGGACTTTTTCACTCTCTCTTTCTCTCTCTCTCTCTCTCTCTCTCTCTCTCTCACACACACACACACACACACACACATCAATATAGAGAGAGATATGTGCTATGCTGGGCTTAGTCACTCAGTCATGTCCCATTCTTTCGGACGCCATGGACTGTAACTCTCCAGGCTCCTCTGTCCAGGGGATTCTCCAGGCCAGAACACTGTAGCGGGTTGCCATGTCCTCTTGCAGGGGTTCTTCCCAACCCAGGGATCGAACCCAGGTCTCCTGAATTGCAGGTGGATTCTTTACTGTCTGGCCACCAGGGAAGCTATAGAGAGATATAGCTATTCCCTGTTCTAAAGGAATTAAACATGTTTAAAAAAAAAAAATACTCTTAAGAGGATGAAGTAAAAGATATAATGATATAATAAGGACAAAGGTAAATCAAATTCAGAAAAAAATAAAAAGAATGTGTGTTGGAATGATTAATTTCAGGAACTCTATGAAGTAGAAGTTAGAATACATGTAGAAACAGCAAATAAACCAGCCTCTTAATCAGAATGGTGTGGGGTGGGAGTAGGGAAGCAATGGGAAATGAAGTTAGATAAGGAAACCAAAACCAGCTTATAGACAGCGTTGGATGTAAAGAAAAGAATTGCAGTCTCTGCCTCCTCTTTTATTAGTTCCTTTTTGACATGTTCTCTTAACCTCCAATTCTAATCTCTCTAATTCTACTGATTTTACTCCTTACTCAAAAGTAGGCAGCATGGACCAGACCCCAAGTTCTGTGAATAGCTGTTCAAGGCTCATAGGTTGCATCTTGTCTTTGCAAAGATGTGACAGTTCAAGTTAAGGAGATACTGTCTGGAAGGACCACAGGGCTGGCAGAGGCAGTGGGACCCCAGGGGTCTTTTAGTCAAAGCAACACTACAATATTTATACTGGTCAGAGTAATTCCCAGATTCCTATTACCTTCAGTCTGCTGAACCATCATTGGGATTCAGGAAGGGAATTTAAGTCTTATTAAAAAAATATCATTATGAAATTCATTTAAATAGATATTTTAGGAGATTATATTCCTTGCAATACAACTTCAATAAATTGCTGCTGTTTTTTAGTTGCTAAATTGTGTCCAAGTCTTTTGTCACGCCATGGACTGTAGCCCACTGGGCTCCTCCATCCATGGGATTTCCCAGGCAAGAATACTGGAGTAGGTTGCCATTTCCTTCGCCAGGGGATCTTCCCGACCCAGGGATCAAACTCGCTTGAGACCTGCGTCTCCTGCTTGGCAGCTAGATTCTTTACTGCTGAGCCACCAGGGAAGCCCCTTCAATAAATATAGGCCTGCTAATACTTAACCAATACTTATTTTACTTTTATCTGTGAACTTTGATGAGACTTCCTGGGCATTTTAAAGCCAGTTTAGTCCAAAGGGGTAATGAATTATGAACGTCTAGTCTTATTTCCTGTTGTGCTGTTATTTTCCTAATCATTTTTGGTTTCACAGTCTTCCACGTCTAGGATAAGTGTTGGATTATTTCCCCCTTCTTTCTGGTACATTTAGAGTTCAGTTTGAGTGCACACCATCCCTCATCCCTCAGAAGAAATAACAAGAATGTTCATGTCTACTTTTAACAAGTGGGTGATCGACCCCAACTTTGGAGTCAGAACTTCACACTCTCAAAAGAGACCATTATGTGTAACTTTTCACCCTGTGAGAAAAGCAGGATACATCAAGCCTCCACTGAAGGTTTTCCTTTCATCTTTACGAGTCCCTCTCATGAGCTAATTTCTTTCATAGATGATCTAAGCCCCTTAAAGAGCAGGACTGCGCCCTGACAAACACACTGGCACGCAGTTGATCATTAATTTTACATGCTCCACATCTGCTGTCTGCTGGACTGTATATTGTTTGCGAGACTTCCTCCCATCGTACAGAAAGGCTGCTGTGCACGGGTCAGGGTGAGATCTTTATCTGAGCTATTATCAGCATTCCAGACAGACTCTCAGGCTTTCCCTCAACAAGTCCAAGTTTGCAGAGTTCACAGAGCTTAAAACTACATGAATACAGTAGGATTTTTTATGCAAAACAACAGCTGCAGAGGCAGTCTCCACAACACGCCCCCACTGAGTATGTGCAGATACTAAAAACAGGTGCATCTCCAGACTAAAATTGCCGTGTGCTGTAAAAAAAAAAAAAAAATTTTTTTAAGCATGACATTCACTTCTTCATCAGACCAAGGTCTCGATAAACTATGTAGTGGAGGTACATAAAGGAATTCAGAAACACGATCGGCTGAAATATCAAGGCTTTAAAAAAAAAAGAAAAGAAAAAAGGCCATAAAGGTAGAACTTAAAACACCAGAGCAGGATTCCTGTTCTCTTACTTTTGGTGAGTGTGCCACCTTTTGAAAGTCTCAGGAGGCTGTCAGCCCTGCACATAATAAAAGCAACTTTTAAATGGCAAGCGAATTAAATTATATCATCTTTCTTCTCTTTCTTGGACTCAGTCTAGGGTTCCAGTTTTAGACTATGTGGGGAAAAGTTGACATTAGGGCTTGTGTGGGTGGAGGAGAGGTCAGATTTGACCATGATCCTGTCCAAATAATGTCTTGCAGCCTGGCTCAAGGGTGGGACGTGCAGGCTGGAAAGAGTGAGCCCCCGCCAGAGGGGTGACACTTCGGTGGCCCCAAGGCCAGGAAGGCTGCAAAGGCGGTGCCCAGTAAATGTCAACGCTGTGTTGGCTCTTTCCACTTGAAAGTGACTTGCAGCAGTTTACTTAGAAATGAACACTGCCTCATACAGAAAGGGGGAAAGGAACGCATGTTGTTTCCAGACATAATTGAGATTGAACTCTAACCAATTCCGAAACAAGCGTTACTTTCCGCAGCCCGCGAGAAGCCAGCTGGCCCCAGGGCAGGAGGGAAGTATTGCAATCGCCAGGGACACAGAGCACTCTGTCTGCAGCCCGCGAGAGAGGCGGCGCGGTCACCTGGGCTGCCCATTCATCTTTGTGTGTCCGCGTGGCAGGGGTGGTGTGAAGAGGAGGTGTACCTGCCCCCTCCAACGTGAGTGCCACTCGTGGGGTCTACGTGGTCCCCAACACCAGTTCTGATCGAAGCACTGCTGATCCGGGAAAGGGCTCAAGGTTACTTTCAACCTGCCTGTAGATTTCAATACTGCTGGCCTGTCCTGCAGAGCTCTGAGCATATCTTTGCCTGACTTCTCCCCAGGCTCTTAGTGAGGTCTCCAGTGGCCCATTGAGGAAACCAGGGGCAACCCCAAGGGCCAAGACTCAGCCTCACCATTATATTGACCTGTGAAAGCTCTCTTTGGAGGCCAGCCACACTTAACAGCCTCGATTTGGAAACCGAGAATTCTAAATTATATAAAAGCTGACTAAAAATAATGCTGCTGCTGCTGCCTTTTATTATAGCAGTTACACATTTAGTCTCTTGCAACCCAACTCCTGGGGATGTGAGTGTGACTGCATTGCTGACTCACTGGCTTGGGACCCTCTTGAGTTTCTATCTTCAGCAGAAAGCTGGGCCTTTGATCTGGACTAAAGCAAATTCTGATGAAGGGAGTAGTTGCAAACGACATCATGGCACTATTTTGAAGCTATACATTCTTAATAGTATGCTTTTTCACATTTTTTTTAAAGGTACTCAGTCATGTCCAACTCTTTGTGGCCCCATGGACTGTATCCCTCCAGGCTCCTCTGTCCATGGGATTCTCCAAGGAAGAATACTGGAGTGACTTGCCTTTCCCTTCTCCAGGGGATCTTCCCAACCCAAGGATTGAACCTGGATCTCTTGTGTCTCCTGCATTGGCAAGTGGATGCTTTACTACTGCACCACCTTGGAAGCCGCTTTTTGTGTTAAGGAAGATGGTAAAGGGAATGAAGGTTTTCAGGGTTGTTTGGTTTTTTTTTTTAATATCATAATGTTACCTTTGGGCTTCCCTGGTAGCTCAGCTGATAAATAATCCACCTGCAGTGCAGGAAGCCCTGGTTCAATTCCTGAGTCAGGAAGATCCCCGAGAGAAGGGATAGGCTACCCACTCCAGTATTTATGGGTTTTCCTGGTGGCTCAGATGGTAAAGAATCCACTTGCAATGTGGGAGACCTGGGTTCGATCCCTGGGTCGGGAAGATCCCCTGGAGGAGAGCATGGCAACCCACTCCAGTATTCTAGCCTGGAGAATCCCCATGGACAGAGGAGCCTGGAGGGCTACAGTCCATGGGGTCACAAAGAGTCAGACATGACTGAGTGACTAAGTACACACATACAAGGTTACCTTCTGTCGCCACAATTCCATTGTCAAGAGAAAGAACTGAATTTTACTATTGAATTAACTGTCAAAAAGATAGTTGATATAAATCCAAGTGTCCTGAATGTATTTGCTAAGATGTTTACATATTGGTAAAACATTTCCAAATGTAGATAGAGGTGGGTAGCTGCTGAAGTTTGTTTGTCTGCCAAAACAGGGGCAGTGAGCAGTCTGGGTTGGGACTGAAAAATGAGGCATTAAATCTTTCTCTGTTGAGCTGGGGGAGAGGAGTTGTCAGAAGCAAGTCTGCCTTCAGAAGATGGAGTGATCAAAAGAGTCCGGGTCACATTGTAACAAACAGCATGGCCTTTTCCAGTAGACTGATCTGCTTTCAGAGCCAGTCCTGCCAGTGGGAAACCTGAACACATTGTATGAACTCTCAAAGCTTTGTTTCCTACGTTTTAAACTACCTGAAGTCATGTTAGAGCTTCCCAGGTGGGGCAAATGGTAAAGAACCTGCCTGCCAATGCGGGTAGATGTAAGAGACGTGGGTTTGATCCCTGGGTCAGGAAAATCCCCTGGAGGAGGGCATGGAAACCCACTCCAGTATTCCTGCCTAGAGAATCCCATGGACTGGTGGGCTACAGTCCATAGGATTGCAAAGAGTCAGACACGAACGAAGACACTTAGCACACATGCAGGAAGGCTGTGATGCTGACTAAATGAAGCAGTGGACTTCTGAAAGGTCCACTGATGTTATCTGATGTCATAAGCAAGAATCTCAACATCAAGCATGGTAAGCAAAGATGAGAATGTCCAGACTCCAAAACAGATGAACAACTAACAGTCAAGTATGTGATATACGATGATGACAAAGAACAAAATCAAAGTTGCCAAAAGCTGTAAAATTACCCAGACAACTGGGGATCAAATGGTGGAGCTGGTGATCAGGACTCAGAACCATTCAAAACCCTGGAGATCAAGTAAAGAGAACCCTTTAGACCTGAAGCCAAAATATCTCCGTGATATTATCTTCCTAGCATTATCTTCAGCCCAACAAGGCAGAGAGTGACTTGTGGTGAGGACTGAATTGAGCCACGTGACTCCTGTTACCTGCAAGACCAAAAGGAAGAAAGGCAGTCTAGGTAAAGGACGGAAACTTCTAAAGATATTCATCAGTGATCATGTGCTTTCTGTATGATGTCATCCTGTCTTAAGGCTTTGTATTAGTTTCCTGTGGCTGCTATAACAAATCACCACAAACTTACTAGCTTAAGTCCACACAAATTTATTATCTTAAAGTTGTGGTGCTCAAAAGACTCATGGGGGACTTCTCTGGTGGTTCAGTGGTTAAGAATCCGCCTTCCAATGCAGGGAACGCAAGTTCAGTCCCTGGTCAGGAAACTAAGATCCCATGTGCCATGGGAGCAACTATAAGCCCACATGCCACGGTGAAAGATTCTGTGCACCACAATAGAAACTCAATGCAGTCAAATAAACATTTTTAAAAACAAGAAGAAAAAGACTCATCAGGCTACAAGCAAGGTGTGAGCTTGGCTCTGCTCATCCTAGAGGCTCTAGAGGAAAATCTCTTTTCTGTCTTTCCTCTCTTCTAGATGCCATCTGCATTCCTTGGTTCATGGTCTCTTACTTCATCTGCAAAGTCAGCAGTTCAGCCATCTTCAAGAGCCTTTCTCTCTCTCTCCCTCCCTCTGACCCCGGCCCTCCTGTCTCCCTCTTATAAGGTCTCAAACCCAATATGTCAAGAATCAAGCTACTGAATTCCACTCAACACCCTGCCCACAACAAAACCTGTGCTTTCCACACCTTTCTGCTTCTCAACCCATGACAAGTAAATACATTATTTCTATGCTCACACCCAAAACCCTGAAGTCATTCTTGACTTCTCTCTTTAAGTTCTACAGCCAATGCGTATGTTTGCCCACTCTGTATGTTCTTACAAATGCTTATACACAAATGGTCATAGCAGCTTTCTTTGTAAGAGCCCCCCACGGGAACACTTCAAATGTTCATCAACAGGTGAAGATGGAAATAAAGTATGGTATATCAGTATATCAGTATCACATAATGGAATATTTTGCTGTTGTTTAGTCATTAATTCATGTCCAACTCTGCAACCCCGTGGACTGTAGCCCACCAGGCTCCTCTGTCCATAGATTTCCCAGGGAAGAATACTGGAGTGGGTTGCCATTTCCTTCTCCAGGAGATCTTCCTGACCCAGGGATCAAACCCTCATTCCTGGCATTGCAGGCAGATTCTTTACCACTGAGCCACCTGGGAGGCCCATAATGAAATACTACTCATCAGTAAAAATAAATAAATAAACCAACTATGGGGACTTCCTTGGTGGTCCAGTGGCTCTGCCCTCCCAATACAGGGGACCTGGGTTTGATCCCTGGTCAGAGAGCTGCATCCAACATGCCACAACTAACACCTAGAACACTCAAATAAACAAATAGATATTTTTAAAAGTAAAATAAGGTACTGATACACATAGTAACATAGATGAATCTCAAAATAACTATGCTGAGGAAAAAAAACAGACAAAAGAGTATATGCTATATTCATTCATATAAAATTTTAGAAAATTCAAACTAATCTATAGTGACAATAGGTAGGTGAGTGGTGGCCTGGACAGAGTTGGGGTTGAGGTTAGTGGGAGAAGGGAGGAATGACAAAGGAGCACAGGGAAACATTTGGGGGTGATGAGTATGTTCACCAATTTGATTATGATGATGGTTTCACAGGTGCATGTATATGTCAAAATCTATCAACTTATATAGATTTTACATACATATGGCTTATCATGTGTCAGCTATAGTTCAATAACACTGTTAAAATCATACCATAATTATTAAAAATATGCCATTTTTAATGAGATTGTCTTCTTCCACATGGAAAGGTATTTATTAAAATGATTCACAGTTGAAATAACTACTGACATTTTGTCAAGAATTCAACACAATTAAAGCTGCTGAAATTGTCATGATTTCAAATCTGATATTCTACTGTTTAATTCTAGTTCAGAAAATGTAATTTTAATTCAAAGAAAAGAGAATATGCTAAGATGACAAAGTTATTTTTTTGAGTTGGAAAATTATTCTTTTAAAATTATGGCTTTTGTGTAATTTTTAAAAACTAAATTTTATGCTTCCTTTTCCTGAAAAATGACAGAAAGACAATCTGTAAAAAGACATGACAAAATTCTCCATAGAAAAATATCTAGAAATTCTGGCTAAAAATCACCTACATCCTTTAAAACACAAGGTGAGTTTGTAAGGAAATATAAGGTGGTATTTTGCACACCAGAAAAAACTGGAGAAATAATTGAAAAGCAAACAGGCAACTTTGTCAACTGAAATTTCAAATTTTCCAATGGGGTTATATGTGTCCATCTTGGCTTTCAAGAGTTTGAATTCTAATTCATGGTCAGAAAATATGATCTGCACCTACTCAGTTCAGTTCAGTTCAGTCGCTCAGTCGTGTCCAACTCTTTGTAAGCCCATGGACTGCAGCACACCAGGCTTTGTTGTCCACCACCAACTCCTGGAGCTTACTCAAACTCATGTCCATTGAGTCAGTTATGGCATCCAACCATCTCATCCTCTGTCATCCCCTTTTCCTCCCGTCTTCAATCTTTCCCAGCATCAGGGTCTTTTCAAATGAGTCAGCTCTTCACATCAGGTGGCCAGAGTATTGGAGTTTCAGCTTCAACATCAGTCCTTCCAATGAACACCCAGGACTGATCTCCTTTAGGATGGACTGGTTGGATCTCCTTGCAGTCCAAGGGACTCTCAAGAGTCTTCTCCAACATCACAGTTCAAAAGCATCAATTCTTCATTGCTCAGCTTTCTTTATAGTCCAGCTCTCACATCCACACATGACTACTGGAAAAACCATAGCTTTGGCTATATGGACCTTTGTTGGCAAAGAAATGTCTCTGCTTTTTAATATACTGTCTAGGTTGGTCTTAACTTTTCTTCCAAGGAGCAAGCATCTTTTAATTTCATGGCTACAATCACCATGTGCAGTGATTTTGGAGCCCCCCAAAAAAGTCTGTCATTGTTTCCACTGTTTCCCAATCTACTTGCCATGAAGTGATGGGACCAGATGCCAGGATCTTAGTTTTCTGAATGTTGAGTTTTAAGCCATCTTTTTCACTCTCCTCTTTCACTTTCATCAAGAAGCTCTTTAGTTCCCTTCACTTTCTGCTATAAGAGTGGTATCATTTGTGTATCTGAGGTTATTGATATTTCTCCCAACAATCTTGATTCCAGCCTGTGCTTCCTCCAGCCCTGCGTTTCTCATGATGTACTCTTCATATAAGTTAAATAAGCGGGTGACAATGTACAGCCTTGACATACTCCTTTCTTAATTTGGAACCAGTCTGTTGCTCCATGTCCAATTCTAACTGTTGCTTCTTGACCTGCATACAGATTTCTCAGGAGGCAGGTCATGGGGTCTGGTATTCCTATGTCTTTAAGAATTTTCCACAGTTTGTTGTGATCCACACAGACGAATGGATAAAGAAGATATGGTACATATATACAATGGAATATTAGCCACAAGGAAGAACAAAATAATGCCATCTACACTCCATGGACTGCAGTACACCAAGATTCCCTGTTCTTCACAATTCCAGAGTTTGCTCAAACTCATATTCATTGAGTTGGTGATGCCATCCAACCATCTCATCCCCTGCCGTCCCCTTCTCCTGACTTCAATCTTTCGTAGCATCAGGGTCTTTTCTAATAAATCAGCTCTTGACATCAGGTAGCCAAAGTACAGAGCTCCAGCTTCAGCCTCAGTCCTTCCAATGAATATTCAGGACTCATTTCCTTTAGGATTGACTGACTGGATATTCTTGCTGTCCAAGGGACTGTCACAAATCTTCTCCAACATCACAGTTCAAAAGCATCAATTCTTCAGCCCTCAGCCTTCTTTATGGTTCAACTCTCACATCTGTACATAAGTACTGGAAAAAACAGCTTTGACTATACAGACCATTATTGGCAAAGTCAAGTCTCTGCTTTTTAATATGCTGTCTAGGTTCGTCATAGCTTTTCTTCCAAGGAGCAAACATCTTTTAATTTCATGGCTGCAGCCACCATCTGCAGTGATTTTGGAACCCAAGGAAAAAAAAAATGTCTGTCACTGTTTCCATTGTTTCCCCATCTATTTGCCATGAACTGATAGGACCGGATGCCATGATCTTAGTGTTTGGAATATTGAGTTTTAAGCCAGCTTTTTCACTCTCCTTTTTCTCATTTATCAAGAGGCTCTTTAGTGCCTCTTCATTTTCTGCCATAAGGGTGGTGTTATCTTCATATCTGAGGTTATTGATATGTATGTATGAAAAAGTGGACAATATATGTATATGTATAACTGATTCACCTTGCTATATATCAAAACTGACCCAACATTGTAAATCAACTATACTCCAATAATAATTTTTTTAAAGAAGAGAAAAAACTCCTAATAATATAATAATATCCTGTGATGCTACAAGTAGCAAGAATCTTTGAAGAATGAGGTATCCAGATGAGCAAATATTTCAGGTAACTGAAACTATCCTTTTTAATACTATAGTGGTTTACCTTTTGGCTAAATGAAACCTTTTATAAATTACACTAATTCCTGAATCCATATTCAAAGTATAATGACTAAAATGTAACTTTTTATTGAAGCTCCAAGCAGTAGGCCATATTTCTAACTTAAAAAAATTTCAATAGGGAGGTTTTGCTTCAAGATAATAAACCAAGTACATAAGTTGACCATTTTCTCAAAATCCCAGTGAAATATAAGTAAAGTTTTATAATGGGGAATAATTCTTAACAGTGCTGAGAGGTGGGGTGGAGGAGCCAATCAGAATGCCAGAGACCTGATAGAGTACCAGAGGAGCGAGCACTTGTGTGAATCTTACTTCCAAGTAGCCATGGTGGAAGGTCAGCCCCAGAGCCCTCAGCCTGGGAAAAGACGCAGCAAATGTGAGACTCTTTCCTCTTGACTGTAAGTACAGTCATGGCAGATTTATTTAGAAAGTAGAAATGGGTGGCAATCCAGGAATCAATTTATTGATAAGAGGACAGTACATTAACCTCTGAGCCACATCTCCTTCCACCCTCTCCTCTACCCAAACAGGACCCTGGCAGCCAGAGGGCTTGCACTGGGACAAAAGCAGAGGAGGATTTACTAAAGAAAATACATCATCTTCCAGGGGAGTGATGGTGTGAAGGGCATCCCTGGGAGTATGGTCCCTCTCATTCTGACATGTGAGATAGGAAAAGCTCTCTACTGTTGCTTTAACCCCAACTGCAAATCAGTGAAATCCAAGAAGGAAAGTCAATTCATTCAAAAGATTAATATGAAGAAAAGGGTGAGTTACCTTAGTAATAAGGTAAAAGTATACATTTCTCCTCTTAATAAGGAAAAAACAACCAGAAAGCTCCAGAGGAGGAAAAATAAAATAGCTAAGCATTTTTGAAAATGTGTTGTTGTTTGCTTGCTAAGTCGTATCTGACTTTTTGCAACCCCATGAGATTTGTGGTTGTTGTCCATGCGATTTCTCAGGCAAGAAGACTGGAGTGAATTATCATTTCCTTCTCCAGGGGATCTTCCCGACCTAGTGATTGAACTTGGGTCTCCTGCATCGCAGGCAGATTTGTTTACTGCTGAGCCACCAGGGAAGCCCCATGTGAAGAGTGGTATTGATAACTAACTCTAACCCTCCCTTGAGTGGCACAATTTGGGGACAAATAATTTCTTTCTTATAGTCTGGCTATGAATAACAATAGCAAATATGTTTTTTTTTTTTTCAATTTAAAAATACACCTATAGTCACCAACAGTCCAAGAGGGTTCCCTTTTCTCCACTCACTCTCCAGCATATATGCAGGGAAGCAATGGAAACTCAGACACAGTGAACAGACTTGCGGACACAGTGGGAGAAGAGAGAATGGAATGAATTGGGAGAGTAGCATTGAAACATACACATTATCATACGTAAAATAGATAACCAGTGGGAATTTTCTGCTTTGATGCAGGGAGCTCAAATCTGGTGCTCTGTGGCAGTGCAGAGGGGCGGGATGAGGGGGGAGGTGGGAGGGAGGCTCAAGAAAGAGGGAACATGTGTATACCTGTGGCTGCTTCATGTTGATATATGGCAATATTTACACAATATTGTAAAGCAATTATCCTCCAATTAAAAATAAGCAAATTTATAAATATATATAGCCAAAGCACAGAAGACTAAATAATACTTCCAAACAAAATACAACATTCATAAACTTTAGCAATGTAAAAAATTACAGCTGGGAAATGTATACATCTGGAAAAGGCAGGAAAAGAAAGACAACAAGAAAATTGTCTGAAATTGACAGATTAAGAAGTAGAAGTCTAAGAGATTATTATGTTAAATTATAAAGGAAATGTAATAAATTAAATAGTATATCAAATATAACAAAAATATAGTGAAGAATAAAAGGTAAGAGAAACTATAATTAGCTAAATTCTTCCTATTTCATAAAGGAAATTAATTAATTAATTAATTAATTAAATTCATCAATTAATTAAATTCTGTCTAAAGCTCACAAATCAAGAAATGGTGCCTATATAAACACATTATTAAAGATATCAAACAATCCTTGAAATGCTGAAACCAGAATGATTTTAAGTGGTTATCTCTAAAAAAAGGGCTTCCCTGGTGGCTCAGAGGTTAAAGCGTCTGCCTCCAATGCGGGAGACCCAGGTTCGATCCCTGGGTCGGGAAGATCCCCTGGAGAAGGAAATGGCAATCCACTCCAGTGTTCTTGCTTGGAGAATCCCATGGACAGAGTAGCCTAGTACATTATAGTCCATGGGGTCGCAAAGAGTCGGACACGACTGAGTGACTTCACCTTCACCTTCACCTCTAAAGAAAGCAGGAATTTTTTTTCAATATTTTACATAGTTCTGCTTTGTCTTATCTTTTTGTTCCATGAACTTATTGTTTTTGCAATTAAATAAAAATAATAATAAACTTATACTTCTAGGAGAGCTTAGAAATTACCCTCATTCTAAATATTTTTCAAATTTCATACATAACTAAATATCAAAACATTTAAGGCTGAAAATACATGAGAAAAATAATTTTAGAAGAAATTATGGCACAGATTCCTTTTAAGATGAAACAGCACTTCAATATATATTTATAATTTATCATGGGAAAAAATTAAAGGTACTACTTTAATTTTAAAAACCGCATAAACATAAAATTATATTCTGTATCTTTTACTTACTATGTGCCCATAATGAGTAATTTATCACTGAATCTCAGTTTTCCCAAAATCCCATAAATAAGCCCAATGATATCTGTAAAGGCTGTTGGCAAAATTAAGTGAGATTATCTTAATGAAGCTACTAGCTCATTTCAGATTTCAAAGCTGCTAGATTATTCACCAATATCTATATAATAAATATCTTCCTGTGTGTGTGTATATATATATATATATATATATATATATATATAAAGAAAAACCCTCAGGATAGTATAATGGAGAGATCACAGATTTTTTGAACAAAGACAAGTTCACATCCTAGCTCAGATGTCTTGTGAGTATGTGCCTTCAGACAAATAACTTAAACTTTCCATTTCTCACATTCTGGATTTGCACATTGGGGATGGTAATCCATCTCAATGATATGTTCAAAGGATATTAAGTTTTATGACCTGGCTGCTTTCACTTACATAGGTGATCCCAGACGGATGAAATGTTGTAGCTGGGATTTCTTTGTTTTCTTCTGCATCACTGTCTATAGAGCACATCTGTCATGTAAAACAGATGAATCTGACATCCTTTATAGGTTTGGAGAATGCCCCACTTCCTAAGTCTTGGCTGAGATCCAAGACTACAAGGAGCAAAATAAATTGAAAACTTATTTCCCAAACCTCCTTCTCTCTTGCACCCAGGGTGTGGCCTGTAACCTTGACTCAGTCAGTCAGAACACCAGACTTGGGTTTCAGACCTGGGGCACAAGAGGACAAAGGTGTGGGAGTTCACCTTCTCCTTCCTGGCAATGCCTACAGGAGCAAAGCTACGAGCTGAAATCCTGATGCAGAAGTAGCTGCAGGGCAAACTGTCACTTCTGACCATCAGAGGGGTTGTTATGAATGGTTTTGTGGCCTTTCCAATCAATCTTTGAGCTACCCAATATCTTTAATAAACATTTCACTGTTTGCTACTAAGAGCTGACTGGTATGCTATGTAATGTTATGTCCCAATATCGTTGGTATCTCTCCTAGCAATCCTTTCAGTTCAGTCCAGTTCAGTCATCAGTCGTGTCCGACTCTTTGCAACCCCATGAACTGCAGCACGCCAGGCCTCCCTGTCCATCACCAACTCCTGGAGTTCACTCAGACTCACGCCCATCAAGTCAGTGATGCCATCCAGCCATCTCATCCTCTGTCGTCCCCTTCTCCTCCTGCCCCCAGTCCCTCCCAGCATCAGAGTCTTCTCCAATGAGTCAACTCTTCGCATGAGGTGGCCAAAGTACTGGAGTTTCAGCTTCAGCATCATTCCCTCCAAAGAAATCCCAGGGCTGATCTCCTTCAAACCTGTCCAATCCCAAATCTACATCCAGAAGATGTTCAGAGAAATGCTTCTAGCACATGAGCCAATTCCTATAAGTCTCCTGATATAGGTATAGATAGAGGTAGAGGTGTATAGATAGATCTAATTTCTTTGGAGAACCCAACTAATATACATACTTAGAAGATCTTCAATGGCCAAAAGATTAATTCTACCGAGAATTGGTGGACTTGGAGCAACTGAAGAGAAGTCTCTAGAGGTTTACCACTAGACTTATTTCTATGACTTGTCCTATTCAAGAGTTTCAACTGCTGCGGATGAAGGCATAAAGACATGCTGATGAAATTTTTGGCTGACATAGCAGACAACTAAGGTCACTTTAGCAGTATTGCTTATAAACCATTCAGTTCCCGTGGTATCCAGCTATAGACTGGGTTAAGCAAGTAGTTTGCCCCAATCGGCTTTGTTTATCACATCACTAGCATTCAATGGGTTAATATATGTACAGTGCTTAGAATAAGACTTGGCACATAAGCAGTGTTCAATAAATATGTGCTACTAAATTATTATTATTAATAATGTTATTATATCTAGCTAACAAAGACCTGACTTTTCATTCATGAGTCGAGGAGGCTGGGAAAGATCATAATAAATGTAGTAGCTGCAACAGGTGCAGGTTTGACCATGGACTCATTCACTCTCTTTGAATGGGAGGTGGTTTTAGTTAGGGAATCACGATGGAGCAGAGGAGATGATAAGAGAGATTCAGCAAGAAAGCCTGCAAAGAGACGCACAGGTAATATAGACCCTCATATAGTTCCTTGCACCTGGTGAGTGTTTAAAAATATCTGTAGTACATGTTCGTTGAGTAGGTTAGTGAAGACAGTGCCAAAGAACTTTGAGAAAGGAGAGCGAGCCATGGTGCCTGTATATGAAGCAGGCATAGTGAGACTGTCTTAACTAAAGCTGATGGTAAGTAGAGAAAATAGGTGGGACAGAGAAAATGGATGAATCAAACTAAGGTATGATCGTGAATACTAAGCTAATGAATTTGGACTGGAATTTTGGTTCTGAAAGGATGGGAGAGCACACAGTGAGCAATGTTTTAGGAAGATTACAGCAGACGGTGGCTCAGAGGGTAAAGCGTCTGTCTACAATGCGGGAGACCCGGATTAGATCCCTGAGTCGGGAAGATCCCCTGGAGAAAGAAATGGCAACCCACTCCAGTACTATTGTCTGGAAAATCCCATAGACAGAGGAGCTTGGTAGGCTACAGTCTATGGGGTCGCAAAGAGTCAGACACAACTGAGCGACTTCACTCACTCGCTCACAGCAGGCCTTAGAGCAACCTAGTAGAAGAGTTACAAGAGATAAGAAAAGTCATGAACACATTACCAAAACAATCCTACAGTGTGATGGGGATGTTAAAACTCTAAAAGTCCTTATTTCTCCGAAAGTGAAATGAGTGATTAATCAATTTCCATGATTTAATTTCATTTGCTTTGAAACCAGAGGGTCAAGTTTGTACATATTATCAATTCCAAGTGCTTATAAATTGATGAAGCTCTCTAAATTCTTTGTCTTCTCTTTTGACTTGGTCAAAAGAATAAATGTTTTATATCTGAACCCCTGAAAAATACCGTATGTTTGAGAAATTAAACCATTAAATAAGTAGTCAGCCTTGACCAAGAAAAATATGTGTATGTGTTAAAGACTCTAAAGGAAAAATTTGTCAAAAACACCAAAAGGTTTTTATTTCTTTGTCCATATGTTTTTTGAGCTTGCAATTATATCACCTAAATGAAAAGAGGAAAAGTTCTTTTTAATGTGTTTTCTAAAAATTAATACCTAGAAAAGTGGCATTAAGTGATATTTTTATTTATTCTAGATTAATAATATAGTAAAGGAATGCTCAAAATTCTCCAAGCCAGGCTTCAGCAATAAGTGAACTGTGAAATTCCTGATATTCAAGCTGGTTTCAGAAAAGGCAGAGGAACCAGAGATCAAATTGCCAACATCTGCTGGATCATCGAAAGAGCAAGAGAGTTTCAGAAAACCATCTATTTCTGCTTTATTGACTATGCCAAAGCCTTTGACTGTGTCGATCACAATAAACTGTGAAAAATTCTGAAAGAGATGGGACTACTAGAGCACCTGACCTACCTCTTGAGAAATCTGTATGAAGGTCAGGAAGCAACAGTTAGAACTGGACATGGAACAACAGACTGGTTCCAAATAGGAAAAGGAGTATGTCAAGGCTGTATATTGTCACCCTGCTTGTTTAACTTATATTCAGAGTACATCATGAAAAATGCTGGACTGGAAGAAACACAAGCTGGAATCAAGATTGCTGGGAGAAATATCAATAACTTCAGATATGCAGATGATACCACTCTTATGACAGAAAGTAAAGAGGAACTAAAAAGCCTCTTGTTGAAAGTGAAAGTGGAGAGTGAAAAAGTTGACTTAAAACTCAACATTTGGAAAACAAAGATCTTGGCATCCAGTCCCATAACTTCATGGCAAATAGATGGGGAAACAGTGGAAACAGTGTCAGACTATTTTTTTGGGCTCCAAAATCACTGCAAATGGTGAATGTACCCATGAAATTAAAAGACGCTTACTCCTTGGAAAAAAGTTATGACCACCTAGATAGCATATTGAAAAGCAGAGACATTACTTTGCCTACAAAGGTCCGTCTAGTCAAGGCTATGGTTTTTCTTGTGGTCATGTATGGATGTGAGAGTTGGACTGTAAAGAAAGGTGAGCGCCAAAGAATTGATGCTTTTGAACTGTGGTGTTGGAGAAGATCTTGAAAGTCCCTTGGACTGCAAGGAGATCCATCTAGTCCATTCTAAAGGAGATCAGCCCTGGGATTTCTTTGGAAGGAATGATGCTAAAGCTGAAACTCCAGTACTTTGGCCACCTCATGCAAAGAGTTGACTCATTGGAAAAGACTCTGATGCTGGGAGGGATTGGGGGCAGGAGGAGAAGGGGATGACAGAGGATGAGATGGCTGGATGGCATCACTGACTCGATGGACGTGAGTCTGAATGAACTCCGGGAGTTGGTGATGGACAGGGAGGCCTGGCGTGCTGCGATTCATGGGGTTGCAGAGAGTCGGACATGACTGAGCGACTGAACTGAACTAAATAATATAGGCATCAGTTTTGAGGATTCTTTCAAATCTTAAATATTTTAAAACTGCGCTGATAAAATGCAATTTCAAATTTTCTGTTCCATTTAGGTATTGCTAAAGCATATGAAGTGTGCATGTTTTTCCTAAAATTCAAACTCACACAATCTGTTAAACTTGGGGCACAGACCAAAAGCCTTGGATTCAGCACCGATTTCTCGACTCATCTCACAACCCACACCCAAGTCCTCAGCAGATGATGAGGATTCTACTTTCAGAATATATCCAAACTTCTGACACTTCCTACCACTTCCTCTGCCGACACCTGATCTGAGCCACCATCATCTCTCACCTAGATTGTCTCAAAAAGCCTTCCAACTGGTCTTCCTGCTTCCACTCTCCTCACTTTTAATCAATTTTCAAAAGAATAGCTAGAGTGACTGAAAATTCTTGCCCAAGTCCCCTGTCTGCAATCTAGGACAAGGGTCTTGTTCTTTGGGCAAGTCAGGTGCACACATGATACAAGGTATTTAGACTTGCCATTCCTCCACCTGGGGGAACATTTTTCTCCTAGATGTCCAAAGGGTTGACTCCCTCCTCCTCCAAGTATCTACTCAGATGTCAGCTCTTTAGTGACCACCATGATAAAAATGGACATGTGCATGTGCTAAGTCTCTTCAGCTGTGTCCAGCTCTTGCAACCCCATGGACTGTAGACAGCCAGGCTCCTTTGTCCATGGGGATTCTCCAGGCAAGAGTACTAGAGTGGATTGCCATGCCCTCCTCCAGGGGATCTTCCCACCCCAGGGATCAAACCCGTCTCCTGTGGCTCCTGCATTACAGGCAGATTCTCTATCGCTGAGCCACTGGAGAAGCCCAAAAAATGGATGCATGCCCCCATACTCCTTATCCCCTTCTCTGCTTTCCTTTTCTCCACTGTAGTACATATTCCACATACTTGCCTTATATTGTACTCATTTATGTTGTTTAGTGACTAGAATAAAGTTCCAAGTGGGAAGTGCTTTCTGTCTCTTTCATTCACTGCTCTATACTGTGTATTCTAAGCATCTAATAAATATGTTAAACCAATTAATTAACCTATTAACTTCATTATGATTCAGTGTTTTATCAATTGTTCATGAGGACTGGATCAGGAACAGCAAGGAAATATCAGGTCCTTTAAATATCATTGACAGTACTGAAAGCCAGGTAGAAAAGTCCTGGTTTAGAGCATATACTTTATAATCAGATACGGGTGCAAACTCACCTCTATTACCTTCTGGCCATGTTATGGAGGGAATGTTACTTAAGCTCGCTATGACTGAGATTTTTCATCTGTAAGATGTATGTGAAGGCTCTTAGATTATTGATAAAGTTGAAGGCAAAATGCATATAAAGTTCTTAACATGGGATGTGGCACATAATTAGTGATTTATAACCATCATCATCATTATAACGATACGATCAGAATAACTAGAAAAATGGGTAGATTAATCCCTTGGGATTCTTTATACTTGTTTGTGCACCTGACCCAGTTGGCCCGAATTTATCTGAACTGAACGTATAAAGCACTGAACTTCTTTCAATTTACACTTGAAAGACAACTAGGAGGTTAGTGGTGGGCTTTCCTGGTGGCTCAGACGGTAAAGAATCTGCCTGCAATGCAGGAGACCCAGGTTCAAGCCTTGGGTCAGAAAGACCCCCGGAGAAAGAAATGGCATCCACTCTAGTATTCTTGTCTGAAAATTCCCATGGACAGAGGAGCCTGGCGGGTTACAGTCCATGGCATCACAAAGAATCGGACACAACTGAACGACTAATGCTTTCAGGGGGGGGTTAATGGCACTGTTCTGTATCTTGGTGGCCGTAGTGGTTATATGATTGTATGTGTTTGTCAAAATTCACAGGACTCGACAACGCAAAGGGTGAATTGTACTTCATGAAAGGTATGACATTTCAAAACAACAAATGGGAGCATTAGTGCCAATGCGCAGAACCAATCGTAGTAGTCAGAATTAATTCCTTGCTTTTCCCCCAATAAGGAGCAAAAATCACAGGGGAGAATCTAATGACATCAGAGGTAAGGAATTTGCCCCTCAATGCACAGGAGACATGAAATGGCCATGCTTGCCTAATTCCAAGTAAAAACACTTATTTCAAAATAAAAACAAAGCACAGGATAGCATTGCAAAGCAATGAAGTGCCTCTTTTCTCACTCTTATATCAACACTAACAGAAAAGGGGCAGCTACCAGCCTCAGTCCAAACACATGAAGCAGCCTTAATATAATACATATATAATTTTATACTTCTCAGTGCATTAGAAACAAGTGTCAATTAATCTACACCTTGGACTTCCCAGGTGGTCCGTTGGTTAACAGTCTGCCTTCCAATGCAGGGGATGCGGGTTCAATCCCTGGTCAGGGAACTATTAATAAAATCCCACAGGCTGCAGGGCAACTAAGCCCATGCTCTGCAACTCTGGAGCTTACGTGCCACAACTAGAGACGCCAGTGTGCCACAGTGAAGAGTCCACGTGCCACAACTAGGACCTGACGCAGACAAATAAATAAAACAAGCACTTTTCTAAAATCTAAAAACTGTTCTTAAATATGACACCACTCAGTAACTTTCATGGCTACGTGCCAAAGCAACATATCCAAATGTTTACCATTCTTTTGATGAATTAACTAGGGACCCATAGTTGAAAGAAAACTTCTAGACTTTAATGATATTGCCAGGNGCACTATCTCCTAGCACGACATTTGAAGGTTTTGTGGAGAAAAATAATTTGTCTTCTTATACAGTTCTCCATGTTAATTGTGCCCCTCCATTTACAGTGTAGAAGGAGAAATTCAGACCCATCCTCCATTCTTCAATATTAAGACAGGATCTACACAGAAAGGTTGGTAGTTTAAAAAAATCATTTTCCAGATTATATACTTTCTACACAAATATATATATATATATATATATATATATATATATATATATATCAATGAGTAGAAAATACATGGTTTTTTTAAATATGCATCTATAGTTAAGATGTCCCAGTTTTCTCAAACATTAAGGCAGCTATAGTTTCCTGTGTGGCTACATACAATGCTGTCAATGGGGAGGAGACAAATCTAAGCATTTATTTTTAAAAGAGATTCTATGTAAAGGTAAGCTTCTATTTAATTCATTTATTATTAGTTTTCCCTAAATTTTTGGCCATACTGACTGGCTGCCAAATAAAGAGGAACAAATTAAAGAACAATTGAGAGTTATTTGCTTAAAGCTAATAACCAAACTTCATAGACAATTTCTCATTACCATGTACTTAGAAGAAAAGAAAAATCAACAATTGGTATTTTCTAATCCCTGTTTAAATACTCAGCCAAGATTACTCAGAGATTTAGCTAGACATGCTAAATGAATACAGCAGAAACAAGGCCCATTTGAATTGAATTTGAACAGCTGCCTGTGGTGTCTAGACCATAAATGATACTGTATTTCAAAAACAAAATGCTTAATGGTTAAGTATTTCCAGGGCCCAAGATAGAAGCACAAAGTAACTCATTTCTTTGTAGGCTGTTGGAGTTCCCCAGATATTTTTAAACACCTGTTTCAAGGATATATTTTTGGTGTTTAAATGGTAAACAGATTCAAATCAAGGAATAAGGTCACTATGACATGGGGTTGAATTCCTAAACTGACATGTATAGGAAGGTAATCGGTAAGGGTAGAAATTTTTTTTCCTAGAGAAAGTAGTCCAAATGCAATTTAATAAAAGGCAGATGCAAATTGGAGAGAGTTTAGCATTATAGAATATATGCAGTTCATTTTTTTAAAACTGTTTGTAAACACCCAATCAAGTATGATTTTTATACTTCAAACCACTGAGATTAATACAAAGCAGAGCAGTTTACAGACAATTCTGCTCCTTGTGATAAAGATTTCCATCTTGAGTACAGATTAGCTCCACTGCCAGTGGCATAAGAGCTTCAGGATTTGCCAGAATCTCCTACAGTATTGTTCCTGTTCAGTCACTCAGTCGTGCTCAACTCTTTGTGACCCCATGGACACCAGGCTACCCTGTCCTGCACTATTTTCTGAAGTTTGCTCAAACTCATGTCCATTGAGTGGTGATGCTATCTAACCATTTCATCCTCTGCTGCCCTCTTCTCTTCCTGCCCCCAATCTTTTCCAGCATCAGGGTCTTTTCCAATGAGTTACTTCTTCACATTAGGTGGCCAAAGCATTGCAGCTCCAGCTTCAGCATCAGCACACAGTATGGTCATGGCTTAACATAGTTTCAAAGCAGACAAGACAGGTGCATATAAAAATAGAAGTAGGGTCCTCAGAGCCCCTGTGGGATCTCACTCTATACAACATGGAAGGTCACCTAAAAGTTAAGTATTTCACACATTTCTGATCCCACCAATTATAAAAAGGCATGATGAATTTGCAGGATATTCAAAGCAAATCAATACAGATAATTGAAGGGTTGGAAAACAAGGCTTTTGGACAAAGGCAGAAAGAGCCAGCTTTTCCCCTGTTTCCTCAGGGCAGGGATTTTGCATCCTGTTTTGCTCAGAGCAGTGAGTAAAACATACCAGGTGAAGTGAGTCCTTTGTAAAAACCTGTTGGTTAACCTAGGAGTAAAAATGTAAAGAACATAATAACAGTCTTAAGGAAGGATAAGGATCCCATTTCCTAAAAACAGTAACTGACTGTTTCTGCCTGTACCCAGAAGAAAGCTATGACAAACCTAGATAGAATATTAAAAAGCAGAGACATCACTTTGCCAACAAAGGTCTGATAGTAAAAGATATGGCTTTTCCAGTAGTCATGTACATATGTGAGAGTTGGACCATAAAGAATGCTGAGCACTGAAGAATTGATGCTTTTGAACTGTGGTGCTGGAGAAGACTCTTGAGAGTCCCTTGGACAGCAAGGAGATCAAACCAGTCAATCCTAAAGGAACTCAATCCTGAATATTCATTGGAAGGACTGATGCTGAAGCTCCATATTTTGACCACCTGATATGAAGAAGTGACTCTTTGGAAAAGACTCAGAAACTGGGGAAGGTGAAGGGCAAGAGGAGAAGGGGTCGACAGATGGTTGGATGGCATCCCCAACTCAATGGATATGAGTTTGGGCAAACTCTGGGAGATACTGAAGGACAGGAAAGCCTTGCATGCTGCAGTCCATGGGGTTGCAAAGAGTTGGGCATGACTTGGTGAGTTAATGACAACAACCCATGATATAGAGCAAAGATGGAAGACAAAAGCCAGTCATGATAGGTTAGGATTCATCAACAGGGTGACCAACTTGTTCCAGTTCAATCAGGACTTTCCCAGTTTTAACAATAAAAGTCCTATCCAAGTGAGACATAAAATATCACCTGCCATATTAGTAAATTAAGGACATTGCAGTCATTGGTTATCACATTAGTAAAAGTGAAACTCACTCAGTCATGTCCAACTCTTTGCAATCTCATGGATTATACAGTCCTTGAAATTCTCTAAGCCAGAATACTGGAGTGGGTAGGCTTTCACTTCTTCTGGGTATCTTCCCAACCCAGGGATTGAAACCAGGTCTCCCACATTGCAGGTAGATTCTTTACCAGCAGAGCCACAGTGGGAAACATAAGCATACTGGAGTGAGTAGCCTATCCCTTCTCCAGTGGATCTTCCCGACCCAGGAATTGAACTGGAGTCTCCGGCATTGCAGGTGGAGTCTTTTACCAACTGAGCTATCAGGGAAGCCCTGGTCATCACATTATGGCCACCCCAATGGTGAACCCTGAGGGAACTCAGGATGGAAACAAAAAAATGCCCCCATCTAGCAGTCATCAGACAGTAGTCATCTCAGATGGTACAGCCTGAGGATTCTCAGGATGAAAATACAAGGATGCAACTAAACCAAACTCCGAGCCACCATATATAATGGATAAACAATGAACGGCATAGCACAGAGAGCTATATTCAATATCCTGCTGCTGCTGCTAAGTCGCATCAGTCATGTCTGACTCTGTGCGACCCCATAGACGGCAGCCCACCAGGCTCCCTTGTCCCTGGGATTCTCCAGGCAAGAGTACTGGAGTGGGTCGCCAGTGCCTTCTCCAATTCAATATCCTGAGATAAACCATAATGGAAAATAATATAGAAAAGAAAATATATGTGTGTATAACTGAGTCACTTTGCTGTACAGCAGAAATTAACACAGCATTGTAATCACTATGCTGCTGCTGCTACTGCTACTAAGTCTCCTCAGTCGTGTCTGACTCTGTGCGACCCCATAGACAGAAGCCCACCAGGCTCCCCCATCCCTGAGATTCTCCAGGCAAGAACACTGGAGTGGGTTGCCATTTCCTTCTCCAATGCATGAAAGTGAAAAGTTAAAGTGAAGTCACTCAGTCGTGTCCGATCTTAGCGACCCCATGGACTTCAGCCTACCAAGCTCCTCCGTCCATGGGATTTTCCAGGCAAGAGTACTGGAGTGGGTTGCCATTGCCCTCTCCACTATACTTCAATTAAAAAAAAACTTTTAAAACAATAAAGAAATACAGGATATTGGCCCCAGATAGCTAAAGAATTATTGCAATGAGCCCAAACTCTTGAATCTTTCCATACACAGAAAAGCACTCAATTCTTTCACTGGAGATTTCTAGTTTTCTCTATAATTAACAATAATCGTTTGATGTTCTGAGTGCCTGCACCTTGTTGCAGAAATTCCTATGTATTCTGGCTCCCCTTCTTGCCTCCCCAGAACAGTTTTCCCAGAGTTTTTTATGATGCTGTCTCCCAGGTGTGAAGTTCTAAGAATGCCCACAGAATAAAACATAACTCTCAAGTTTTCATTGTGCATTTTTTTAGTCGACATGGGAAGCTCCATAACTCTTGGGCTACCAGACAGTAGGTCATCCAGCACTGGAGATGCTTAAAACAGATAAGATTCTTATCTGACTGGGAGAATGTGGACAAATCCTACTGGAATACAAGGAAGAAAAACTAAGTGTCCTTTCATAGGGTTTTCCATGCACAGAATTCTACTAGTGTCATTACTGAAACAATTATCAGTTATCGGGGCAATTGTAAGACAGTGATAACAATGGTACTGATTTTATTTCCACCTGTCAAAGTGAGTTTGTGCTGGCATTAGTTCATCAGAACCCCATGAAATCTGTGTTTTAACCTCAAGCATAAGAGCTAAATTCATCCTCCCGTCATATGGAAATAAATGTGAACCCCGAAAAGGAGTATAATGATTACTTGTAGTTGCCTAACAAGCCAGTCTATGCTAGGTCCTGCTTGAAGTTGATTAGGCCAACTAAAACATGGCTGAGCAGTTAACAGCAGGGCTTGGAATCATGCAAGTCTGGGATAAGTGCTTATTCCTGATGAAATGACCTTGGACAAACTACAAAACTCTTTAGGCATCTGTTTCCTCACCTATAAAATGGAGATAATGTCATTACCTGGTCATAATAAGTTTATAACACTTTCTTTTAGTGAGCCTTCCTGCAAAGTGATGGTGTAATGGAACACAGGTCTATGAAATCAGAACATAATTGGGCTCAGGAATTGAGGTCTCTGGTTAAAATAGCTGACATTTTAAATATTTTCTATGTGTCAGAAATTTTCTCAGCACTTATCATGCATCATACATTGAATATAACAATGCTATGAAAAGCATTATTCTCATCCTCATTTTATAGATTAGAGAAGTATAAAAAATTTAAATATTTTGCCTAAAATCACATAGGTAAAAAGCAGCAGAGTTCATATTCAAATCTTAGCAATGCAACCCCAGAACCTATACTTGTAAATACAACACTATACTGTCCCTGGTCTATCTTCAAGTGACCTGTGAGGTATACATAATAGCATACTCTTTAAAAAGCAATAATAGATACAATTTTTCTCAGTAAAATTTTTAATATGTTTTAGTGGCCATAACATCAAGTTTAAATTCTATGACAAGTACCAAAAATACTTGTTGATTATAGGACTGAACTGTTCACACTTTCAGATACAATTTGAAGTGATAAATACTTAGTACATCCAATCTAGTTTTCATCTAACCCAAAACTCACTTCTATTTGCACAATGTGTTATATGTGCTAAATAGTTAGTTAAGTCGCTTCGTCAGTCATTTCCGACTCTTTGCAACTCCGTGGACTGTAGCCCACCAGGCTCCTCCGTCCATGGGATTCTCCAGGCAAGAATACTGGAGTGGGTTGCCATTTCCTTCTCCATGTGCTAAATAGCTATTGATCAATTTTTCAGACAGCCCCTGTTTGAATATTCCAGGTTTGGTTCAGTTCAGTTCAGTTGCTTCGTCGTGTCCAACTCTTTGCGACCCCATAGATGGAAGGCCACAGTTAGCTCACTATTTTATGAAGTAAACTACTCCTAATGATAAGTTAGCTTAGGAGTTTAAATGATCTTATGATAAAAATTGATTTGGCTTTCAATAGAGGAGTAGTTCATATCAGCTAAACACTCCCCCAGATAACAATAATAAATTTTAGAAAAGATATTTTTAAAAAGCTATTTGAAGGCACTGGAAAATAATTGAATACAGAGAAAAGTGAGAGCAATGAATTAGAAATCTAAAGAAAGAAACAGCAAAGGTAAAATTTACATTTATATGGCTTTTTATTATACCTAAGTCTTCTCAGGTCCATTTGACATGGAGAGAATAGAACTCAAGTAGAAAGCCACAATCTTAAGAGCTTGAGAAGTTCAAAGTTTAGGATTGCCAGGAAGGAGGGAAAGGCAGGCAATAAAATCTTAGAAACAATTGAGTAAAAGAAAGTAAATAGAAAAATCATGGATTTACTGGAGAATGCTATCAAACACCTGCTGCTGCTGCTGCTAAGTTACTTCAGTCGTGTCCAATCTGTGCGACCCCATAGACGGCAGCCCACCAGGCTCCCCCATCCATGGGATTCTTCAGGCAAGAACACTGGAGTGGGTTGCTATTTCCTTCTCCAATGCATGAAAGTGAAAAATGAAAGTGAAGTCGCTCAGTCGTGTCTGACTCATAGCGACCCCATGGACTGCAGCCTACCAGGCTCCTCCATCCATGGGATTTTCCAGGCAAGAGTACTGGAGTGGGGTGCCATTGCCTTCTCCGATCAAACACCTAAGAGGATATAAAATAATATTACACACCTTCAGAAAAGAGAGAAGAAAGTATTTCAGTTGTTTAGACCAGCCTGAAACCTCATATCAAAACTTGACAAAGACATTTCAAGAAGAACTACAGACAAATATCCTTCAGAAACACAGATATGAATATCCTTAACAAAATATTAGCAATGAAACCTTTGAGTATGTAAAATGGATAACACATCATGACCAAGGGGTCGTTACTGCAATGACATAGTAATGCAAAGTTGGTTCAACATTCAATATACAATCACTGTATTTTACTATATCAGCAGATCAGACGAGGAAAACCACACATACAATCTGGGATATGTGCAGAGAAAGCATTTGACAAAATTAAAACTCCATTCTTGACAAAAATTCTCAGTAACCTAAAAATAGATGGGAACGTTCTCAATGTGATAAAGGACCTTTGCAGAAAGCCTACAGTTAGTATAATAATTAGTGGGGAAACATTGACTGCTTCCCCACCTAAGATTTTGGGGCAAAGGAAAGGAAGGATGTCTGTTCTCACTACTTTTCAAACTAATTTTTAAAAAGAAGAACAAAGCTGAAGTATTTTTGCTACCTAATTTCAAGAAAAACTATAAAACTACAATCATAAAGACAGTATCTATGACATAGGATAAATAAAATAGATCACTGAAGCAAAACAGAGGGTTATAAATAAACTCAGTCATGTGGTCAGTTGATTTTCATCAAGATGAGGAGGTAATTCAAAGGAGAAAGGATAATCTTTCCAACTGGCTTCCATATGGGAAAAAATGACCATCACCTCTTGTACTCTAGTTTCTATTAAGAAGTTGTAAGAATACAGAAAGTCTTATTTTTGCTCCTTTACTCACAGTAATAGTTGGTAAAATTATCTAGTTACCCATCACCATGAGTAGAAATTTGTCATAATTTCAAAGATTACATTTTATTTCTGTATTTTATCTTTTTAACATTTTAATGTATTTTTCTTATTTTTTCAGCTTCATATTCTATTTATATATTATGTTATACATAATTATATTGTATTTCAGATAATTCCAGGATCTGAAGTCCTTGGTTTAGACCCCATTTGCAACTCCATGGACTGCAGCCCACCAGGCTCTTCTCTCCATGGGATTCTCCAGGCAAGAATATTGGAGTGAGTTGCCAATATTAGTTGGTTCCTCTCCAGAGGAAGCCCTTGAGGGCATAAATTTATTATTTTTCCTAACTCTCATCATTTGTTTCTTTCTTTTTTTTTCTAGGGGTAATAGATTTGATTTTTAAATTTTAATATGTGGAACTTTGGATCTAGTATGATTTTCTAAAAAGAGACTTGTGTCTGTTTCTACAGGATGTAAGATTACCTTATGTATTCTGGAAGGACACTTAATTAGTGTATTAATGTGGGTTTTGTGAATTACACTAGTAACATAAAGTTAGACTCTAAGCCCATTTAAGAGTAGACGCATGCATTCATGCTGTTACTTCAGTCATGTCTGACTCTTTGTGACCCTATGGATTGTAGCCCACTAGACCCCTGTGTCCATGGGATTCTCCAGGCACAAGAACTGGAGTGGATTGCCATTTCCTTCTCCAGGGGATCTTCCCAATCCAAGGATTAAACCCATATCTCTTACATCTCCTGCATTGGCAGGTGGGTTCTTTCCCACTAGTGCCACCTGGGAAGCCCAAAATAAGAGATAGGGACAAATAAATTTAACTTCAGCTTTGAGCAAGCAGAGATTTTTATGGCCACATTTTCACTGAAGGCATAGTCCCTTCAAGGGGCCCAGGATCTAGGAAGGTCTTAAGTTCAACTGCTCTCCTTACAGGTCCATTTGGTTTCTCCCAGTATCTGGCATTGCCATCAAAATCCTTGACTTTGACTTTTGCTGCCAGGGTAGTCTGAGATTCTTTTAACCCACCACTTTTGTTTCAGCTAGTTAATTTCTGCTTGCTATGTTCTCTTCTCTTTTTTCTGTTCCTTAAAATGTTCTCTTCCTTCTTTGTGATGTAAGCAATACATTAAAAGTGGTTTGGAGGTACTTTCCTATGGTTCAGTGGTTAAGAATAGACCTTGCAGTGCAGAGGCCATGGGTTCGATACCTGGTCAGGGAACTAAGATCCCACATGCCATAGAGAAACTAAGCTCAAGCACCACAACTACTGAGCTTGAGTGCCACAACTAGAGAGTCTGTGCACTGCAAGAAAAGATCCTGCCTGGCAGACGAAACAAAGATCCCATGTGCCACAACTAAGACCTCACACAGCCAAATAAATAAATAAATACAATATTTAGCGGGGGGAATGGTTTTGCTGTTGTTGGAGAAGGCAATGGCACCCCACTTCAGTTCTCTTGCCTGGAAACTCCCATGGATGGAGAAGCCTGGTAGGCTGCAGTACATGGGGTTACACAGAGTCAGACACAACTGAGTGACTTAGCAGCAGCAGCAGCTGTTGTTGTTGCTTACAGCACCTACATAGTTTTCACTATGAGGATTTTTAGACTATGTAATCCATCCCTGGGTTTCCCAGGTGGCTCAGTGGCGAAGAATCAGCCTACCAATGCAGGAGACACAGAAGATGCAGTTCAATCCCCGGGCCGGGAAGATCCCTGGGAGAAGGAAATGGCAACTTACTCCAGAATTCTTGCCTGGAGAATTCTATGGACAGAGGAGGCTGGCAGGCTACAATCTGTAAAGTCACAAAGACTCAGACACAATTGAGCAACTGAACACACAATCCATCCCTACCCCTGGGAGTAGGATCACATACAACGCTTCAAGTAACTTTAACACTCCTTTCAATCAATCAATCATTCAGTCTCTCAGTCGTGTCCGACTCTACGCGACCCCGTGAACTGCAGCACACCAGGCCTCCCTGGATGTCCATCACCAACTCCCAGAGTCCACCCAAACCTATGTCATTGAGTGAGAGATGCCATCCAACCATTTCATCCTCTGTCATCTCCTTCTCCCCCTGCTCTCAATCTTTCCCAGCATCAGGGTCTTTTCTAATGAGTCAGCTCTTCGCAACAGGTGGCCAAAGTATTGGAGTTTCAGCTTCAACATCTGTCCTTCCAGTGAACACCCAGGACTGATCTCCTTTAGGATGGACTGATTGGATCTCCTTGCAGTCCAAGGGACTCTCAAGAGTCTTCTCCAACACCACAGTTCAAAAGCATCAATAACACTGATTTTAACTTGGCTCTTCTCTTTACACTGATGCTAGAAAAGCAATGGAGTGAAGTAAGTCCTGTCTTTAGATTAGACTCCTTCCAAGTGATACCACAAAGGTCTTAACATGAAGTGAGGAGGAGAAAAAGAACCCCCAAAATATTTTATGTGAAGATACCTATAGACCTCTGACAACATCTCCAAACTAGACTATTTGCAGGCTTCCATCTCAGGTTCTTCACAGATGGTGAGGCAACATTCACAGATGACTCATGTCAACTTCATGCATGATATTCTGACTGGGAGAATTTTTTGTTTCATTTGTGAGCCAAAGTATACTTTCCTCACTACTAGTAGGGACTCCACATGATGTTTATGAGATGTCATAGCTCCTTTAAATGCAAATCCTTGGTATCATTCAGTTCAGTTCAGTTGCTCAGTCGTGTTTGACTCTTTGCAACTCCATGGACTGCAGCACACTAGGCTTCCCTGTCCATCACACACTCCCAGAGTTTGCTCAAACCCTTGTCCATCAAGTCGGCGATACTATCCAACCAGCATCATCAGTGACCCCTTTAAACACCATTGTCTTTTTCTATTCCAATTGCCTTTTGTGTTCCTTTCACAAAGCCAGCAGTTCACTCAACTACATAAAATTTACTAAAGCTATTTCTTTCAGTCATTCTAATGACTCTAATAATAAGTCTAGCCATGATAACTCCTGTAACTGTTTATTAAGTAGACAAAACCAAATGCAAAATTCATCTTTCTTGTATGTCTGTTGCAGTGAGATATAAGGAGAATATACAGACATCTGCTGCAGTTAGAGCAAACTGGAAAAACTCTGGAGATTAACTGTATTGGACACCAACTTGGAAATATATCAGTACTGTAAGTTTAGAAAAATGAAATCCAGAGTTGCTACCCATCTCTATGAGAAAATGTTTTGCCAATTCAAATATAAATACATGTGGTAGCAATCAATGTCTGTGGATTTTCTAGGCTACTATTAAAATGAATGCATTTATTTACAATGGTATGCTTAATGTAAAACTTCTATTGTTTAAAATTCTAATTGTTAAAATACAAAGTTGTAGACACTTCAAATAGGAGGTACTGGCAGAATGAAGAGGATAAAGGGGAAGGTGAGGAAAAAAATAGGAAGAATGTGTGAAAAATATGAAATGTGTAAAAATGTGAAAGAAGGAAAAAGAGAAAGAAAAAGCATAAAATGGGATAAAAAGAATTTGGGGTGGGACACAGAAGTAGTCTGAGAGTAAGAGAAATGGGAGATTGAGAATCAATAGAAACTGTATTGGCTCAGCCAAAAAGTTCACACAGGTTTTCCCACAACATCTTTCTGGAAAAACAACAAAATTATGCTGAGTTTGTAGTTAGTTATCTGTATGTAAATCACCACCAACCTATTTCTAAAAATGATGCCTTTAATCAGAGCTCCAGATTAATGTTTGCAATCACTTCCTGCACTCTCCTACTGCATGAATGAGACATCTCAAAAATCAATAGGTTTACATCAAACAACCATCTGTCCCTAACTCACTCTCCTCCTCTAAACATATATATCTAAAACCTGCTGCACACAATGTTTCTTACCAAAGTAAATAGTACACCCTACTCATCTACCAGGTCAAGTACGATGAATCCTTTCTTTTTCTCTTTGTACTGGATAGAAAATATTTCCCAGCCTCCTTTGCAGTTAGATATGGCCATGTTACTGATCCTACCAATAGAGTGGATTTAAATGAAATATGCTCTTCCAGATCTTAAACCTTCACTCTGTGCATTTGCCTGATAGCCAGACAGACATGCACAGAACCCAGCAGAAGACTCAGAACCTCTAGGGTGAAAGAGGCACTAGAAGAAAGCAGCAGAGGCCCCTGAATGACATAGAATAAAGTCTTCCCCTAGGACAGACCCTTAGCAAACTGATAGATGAGAAAGAAATACATCTTTTTTATACTGAGGAATTGAGGTTTGGAGCATTATAAAGGCTTACCATCCCAATTATTGAGTTGGCCAAAAATTTCACTCTGGTTTTTTGTAACATCTTATGGAAAAACTCAAATGAAATTTTGGCCAACTCAATAAATTGGTTTCTTGAGGTAAGGAATTCTGATAACAAACACCAAAAATACATAGCAGTGACTTACCAGTTGGAAACCAAGCAGTAAAGAAGCAGTTGTCACAAGTTCTGAAAAGATGGCAATATAATGTTATACAACTGCAAAATATTTAATAAAAGAGTTGCCTGTTATCCACACAACAACAAAAGCTAGACATCTAGGAGCAGGAGCTAGAAAGAATCAGAATGCTTTGTGTTACCTGTTACTACTGGCTGCCTGAGGCAAGATATAGGTACAAGAAGGAGATGAGCCTTTAAAAGAACTGCCTTATTTCAAGCAAAACTTAAAAAGGAGAAAGTACAGAAGTTTAGAAACATCCACTACTCCTGGACATCTAGTAACAAAACACCAAGAGAAGCTTCCAGCAAAAATTGTTCAGTAAAATTTCTCAGTGAAACAAAATAAATCAACCTTGTTGCAAAGACTGAATAAGGGCCCTAACCTATTCCTGATGTTTATTGTTGCAGAGAGCCTCAGGTTGCTTCTAATACATTAAGAGAAATAGTGGAGTGAGAAAATTATTTTTAAGGAAAAATAAAAGCAAATGTTTGTTGTTCAGTCACAAGTTGTGACCAACTCTTTACGACTCGACGAACTGCAGCATGCCAATCTTTCCTGTCCTTCACTGTCTCCCAGAGTTTGCTCCAACTCATGTCCATTGAGATGCCATCCAACCATCTCACCCTCTGTCACCCCCTTCTCTTCGTGCCTTCAATCTTTCCCAGCATCAGAGTCTTTTCCAATGAGTCAGCTCTTCACATCAGGGTGCCAAAGTATTGGAACTTCAGCATCAGTCCTTCTAATGAATAGTCAGGGTTGATTTCTTTTAGGATTGACTGGTTTAATCTCCTTGCTGTCCAAGGGAATCTCAAGTCTTCTCCAGCACCACAGTTCAAAAGCATCAGTCCTTCAGCACTCAGCCTTCTTTATGGTTCAACTCTCACATCTGTACTTTACTACTGGAAAAACTATAGCTTTGACTATTCAAGCTAGTCTATCTGTGCTATTTTTTTAATAGTATTTGTTCTCTCTCTGTGTCAAGTTTTGGTCTCACAGTATTTCAAACTTATCTTACTATTATGTTTATTATGGTGATCTGCAATCTTCAATATTAATATTAGAATTTTTTTGGCCCTCCACAAACTGTGCTCATATGAGACAGCACACTAAATCAATAAATATTTTTATATTCTGGCTGCTCCACCAACTAGCCATTCTATCTCTCCCTCTTTTTGGACATGCCTACTCACTGAGACACAATACTGAAATTAGGCCAGTTAACAACTTTTCAGTGTCCTCTAAAACATTCAAGTGAAGCTTGCAATTTGAACACTGTCCCTGACTTTAAATCTAAAGCTACAAATGATTAAGCTTAGGAAGGAAAGCACGTCCAAAGCCAAGGTAGGCCTCTTTCTCCAAACTGTTAGCCGAGTCGGGAATACAAAGGAAAAGCTCTCAAAGGGAATCAAAAGGGCTACTCCAGCAAATACATGAATGATAAGAAAACTAAACAGCCTTATTGCTGATATGGAGAAAGTTCTAGTGGCCTGGATAGAAGATCAAACCAGCCACAACATTCTGTTAAACAAAGTCTAACCCAGTGCAAGGCCCTAACTCTGTTCAATTCTATGACAACTGAGTGAGGTGAGAGAGCTACAGATGAAAAGTTTGAAGCTAACAGAAGTTGGGCATGAAGTGTAAAAGGAAGAAACTCTCTCTATAATAGAAAAATGCAAGGTGAAGAGGAAGGGTTGATGTACAAGCTGCAGCAAGTTATCCAGATCTACCTAAGATAACTAATGAAGGTGGCTACCCTAAACAACAGATTTTCAATGTCAATGAAACAGCCTTATATTAGAAGATGCTATCTTGGAATTTCATAGCTAGAGAGAAAAAGTTAAAGCCTGGCTTCAAAGCTTCAAACAGCAGGCTGATTCTCTTGTTAGAGGCTAATGGAGATGGTGACTTTAAGTTGAAGCCAATGCTTATTTCTCATTCTAAAAACCTCAGAGCCCTTAAGAACCATACTAAATCTACTCTGTCTGTGGTCTATAAATGGAACAATAAAGCCTGGATCACAGCACAGATGCTGACAACATGGTTTCCTGAATATTTGAAACCCACTGTTGAAACCTACTGCTTATTAAAACAGTTCTTTCAAATATTACCATTCATTGACAATGCACCTCATCACCCAAGAGCTCTGATGGAAATGTACAAGGAGATTCATGTTGTTTTCATCCCTGCTAACATGGCATCCATTCTGAAACCCATGAATCAAGGAATAGTTGCAATGTTTAAATCTTATTATTTCAGAAACACATTTTGTAAGACTATACATGCCAGAGATAGTGATTCCTCTAATGAATCTGGGCACAGTAAATTGAAAACTCTTTCAAAAGGATTCACCACTCTAAATGCCATTAAGAATATTCATAATTCATAAGATGTCAAAATATCAGCATGAACAGGAGTTTGTAAGAAGTTGATTCCAACCTTCCTGGATGCTTTGAGGGGTTCAAGATCTCAGTGAAGAAAGTAACTTCAGATGTGGTAGAAATAGCAAGAGAATTAGAATTAGAAGTGGGATCTGAAAATATGGCTTACTGCTATAATCTCATCATAAAACTTTAATGGATGGAGAGTTGCTTCTTGTGAATGAGCAAAGTTTGAGATGGTATCTACTCCTGATAAAGAGGATCTGAAGATTGTTGAAATGACAGCAAGGGATTTAGAATATCACATAAACTGAGTGGATAAAGCAGTGGCAGGATTTGAGAGCGTTGACTTCCACCCTGAAAGAAGTTCTGCTATGGGTCAGATACTACCAAACAGCATCACATGTGACAGAGAAATCAGCTGTGAAAGGAGGAGTCAGTTGATGTAGCATACTTCATTGTTGTCTTATTTTATAAACTGCCACAGCCATCCCAAACTTCAGCAACAACCATCAGTCACCAACATCAAAGCAAGTCCCTCTATTAGCAAAAAGATGAGGACTTGCTGAAGACACATATGATGGTTAGCATGTTTTAGCAATAAAATATTTGTTAATTAAGGTAGGTACATTTTTTAGACATAATGTTATTGCACAACAGACTCTAGTACATAAAACATAGCTATTTTTTATTAAATTAATTAATTTATTTTAATTGGAAGCTAATTACTTTGTAATATTGTGGTGGTTTTTGCCATACATTGACATGAATCAGCCATGGGTGTACATAACTTTTATGTACTTGAAAACCAAAAATTTCATGTGACTCCCTATATTGTGATATCCACTTTACTGTAGTGGTCTGGAACCAAAGCCACAATATCTCCGAGGTATGCCTTAATTTTTGAGACAGTTGTACTGACAAGGAAATTGTGAACCTGGTGTAATAATGCATGTAAGTTTTCAGTGAACCTTAAGATATCTCTCAATGGGGTATGAAAGCTGTGCATCCTTCAAGAAAGGCAAACTCCCCACCATCTACTTCAGATGTGGTCAAGTGGCAATCTCCCAGGGAACAGAACTAGGGGTCATGAACCAGGCAGTTTCTCCAAGATAGCAGAATTGGGACTAATCAAGAAACTTCCCCTACCTTCAAGATAAGGGACCATCTTTCATGATGTCTATCCAGTGATTTCACCAGTAACTGATTGCTACTCACTCTGCCTTCTTCTAAATGGAAGTGTTTGTTTGTACTTATTTGGTCTCTATTACACCATTGTATAGTCTTTCCTGGTGTATCAGTGGGTAAAGAATCCTTCTGCAATGCAGGAGATACAGGAGTTCAGTTCACTTCAGTCGCTCAGTCGTGTCCGACTCTTTGCGACCCCATGAATCGCAGCACGCCAGGCCTCCCTGTCCATCTCCAACTCCTGGAGTTCACCCAGACCCACGCCCATGGAGTTAGTGACGCCATCCAGCCATCTCATCCTCGGTCGTCCCCTTCTCCTCCTGCCCCCAATCCCTCCCAGCATCAGAGTCTTTTCCAATGAGTCAACTCTTCGCATGAGGTGGCCAAAGTACTGGAGCTTCAGCTTTAGTATCATTCCTTCCAAAGCAATCCCAGGGCTGATCTCCTTTAGGATGGACTGGTTGGATCTCCTTGCAGTCCAAGGGACTCTCAAGAGTCTTCTCCAACACCACAGTTCAAAAGCATCAATTCTTTGGCGCTCAGCCTTCTTTACAGTCCAACTTTCACATCCATACATGACCACAGGAAAAACCATAGCCTTGACTAGACGGACCTTAGTCGGCAAAGTAATATCTCTGCTTTTGAATATGCTATCTGGGTTGGTCATAACTTTTCTTCCAAGGAGTAAGCGTCTTTTAATTTCATGGCTGCAGTCACCATCTGCATTGATTTTGGAGCCCAGAAAAGTAAAGTCTGACACTGTTTCCACTGCTTCCCCATCTATTTCCCATGGAGTGATGGGACTGGATGCCATGATCTTTGTTTTCTGAATGTTGAGCTTTAAGCCAGAGATGTAGGTTCAAACCCTGGGTCGGGAAGATCCTCTGGAGGAGGAAATGGCAATCCAGTCCAGTATTCTTTCCTGGGAAATCTCATGGACAGAGGATTCAACTCTTCGCATGAGGTGGCCAAAGTACTGGAGCTTCAGCTTTAGTATCATTCCTTCCAAAGCAATCCCAGGGCTGATCTCCTTTAGGATGGACTGGTTGGATCTCCTTGCAGTCCAAGGGACTCTCAAGAGTCTTCTCCAACACCACAGTTCAAAAGCATCAATTCTTTGGCGCTCAGCCTTCTTTACAGTCCAACTTTCAATCCATACATGACCACAGGAAAAACCATAGCCTTGACTAGACGGACCTTAGTCGGCAAAGTAATATCTCTGCTTTTGAATATGCTATCTGGGTTGGTCATAACTTTTCTTCCAAGGAGTAAGCGTCTTTTAATTTCATGGCTGCAGTCACCATCTGCATTGATTTTGGAGCCCAGAAAAGTAAAGTCTGACACTGTTTCCACTGCTTCCCCATCTATTTCCCATGGAGTGATGGGACTGGATGCCATGATCTTTGTTTTCTGAATGTTGAGCTTTAAGCCAGAGATGTAGGTTCAAACCCTGGGTCGGGAAGATCCTCTGGAGGAGGAAATGGCAATCCAGTCCAGTATTCTTTCCTGGGAAATCTCATGGACAGAGGAGCCTGGCAGGCTACTGTCCATTGGGTCACAAAGAGTCTGACATGATTGAAGCATTGAGAACTCACACACCATTGTATATGGGTGGAGAGCAGGTAGAATGTTGGTTAGTTTCCTCTTTAACTCACCAAACTATGAGAAGCCACATCTCTCACTAAAAATACTCTGGAGATTCTGCACTCTGAGCAGAATGAACAACAAGATGGAACCTTAGGTTGTTTCTCTTGCAAAAAGAATGTCTACTATTGGAGAAAGGAATACCAAAAAAGGCACTTGGTGGTTGAAAGGGCAGACTGTGCTTGTGTCTTCAGCAAAGTTTATTTTCTCATCCTCTTGGACATCCAGAGATACCTCATTTCCCAGTTGTTGCTGCTTAGGTCATTAAGTTGTGATCCCATGGACTGTAGCCTGCCAGGCTCTTCTGTCCTTGGGATTTCCCAAGCAAGAATACTGGAGTGGGTTGCCATTTCCTTTTCCAGGTGGTCTTCCCGACCGAGGGATTGAGCACATTTCTCCTGCTTGGCAGGCAGATTCTTTATCACTCAGCCACCTGGGGAGCTCTAAAATTCAATTGGGGTTTCCCTGGTGGCTCAGTGGTAAAGAATCCACCTGCCAGTGTAGGAGACATGGGTTCAATCTTCCTGGTCAGGAAGATCCCACATGCTTCACAGCAACTAAGCCCATGTGCCTCAACTATTGAGCCTGTGCATATTTCCCAGGCTCCTTTGCCATTAGGTATGGCCATGTGAATAAGTTCAGATCAATGAATGTGACAGAAGTGATATATACAATCTCATGAATGGACTCTCAAAAGCTCCCCACAATCCTCCACATTCTTTCTCCTTCTGTGTCAAACAGCTGAATGGAGGATCAGAGGAGAACTCTGAGTGCCTGGGGCTTGCAGAGCCAAGAAACAGGTGTTTGGTTCCCCGAAGGAATGATTTGAAACAATGGCAATCCCACCCACCGCTACCAATGTGTACTGGACTGCGCCACAAGCCAAAAAATAAATCTTTACTGGGTCAAGTGCACTGAGATTTTCAAGTTGTTATAGCAGTTGTTGTTGTTCCGTCACTCAGTCATGTCCAACTCTTTGTGACCCCATGGACTGCAGCATGCCTGGCTTTCCGGTCCTTCACTATCTCCCGGAGTTTGCTCAAATTCATGTCCATTGAGTCGGTGATGCCATCCAACCATGTCATCCTCTGTCACCCCTTCTCCTCCTACCCTCAATCTTTCCCAATATCAGGATCTTTTCCAGTGAGTCAGATTGTCACATCAAGTAACCAAAGTATTGGAGTTTCAGCATCAGTCCTTCCAATGAATATTCAGGATTGATTTCCTTGAATGCTGAAAATAAGCTCAATTTTCCACTCTCTCTCACCTCTTACATGTCATTTTTATATGTCTATTTTGATGCCTATGTGTATTTCAAATCCTGCTCTTTTTCACTGCCTATTTTATCAGTCTTAACTCAGGTCCTCCTAATCTTGCATCACAATTATTAATACAGTCTTCTAATGCATAACCCTATATTTCATTTCACTACCTATACCCCCAATCATCTTGGACACTGCTTCTAGGAAATTGTCTAAAATGCAAATCTCCCTACTCTGGGTCCTTCAGTGGCTTCTAAATGCCTTCAGGGAAATTCCAAAGCCCTTAACAGAACTATAAGAGCTTCCATGATTTTATCACTGTCTGCCTCTCTGGCCTCATTTCCCCGGCTCCAGCACAAGTTCTCAGAACATCTTCCATACAAGAGTGTTCTCTCAGCTTTCTGATTATGCAGCTCCTTCAAGTAAACAACCTAGAGCCTGGTTGCCTGCTTGGAATGTGGATAAAAAACAGATTCCTGTTCTCAATAAATCACTGGAATTGTCTGCTCTATCTACTGGTACCCTCTGGGAAAGAATCCACCTGCAAGGCAGGAGACCCTGGTTCAATTCCTGGGTTGAGAAGATCCCCTGGAGGAGGGCTTGGCAAAACCACTCCAGTATTCTAGCCTGGAGAACCCTCATGGACAGACATGCCTAGTGGGTTACAGTCCATGGGGTCACACAGAGTCGGACACGACTGAGCGACTAAGCACAGCACAGCACATCCCCTGGTACCTTCTTTCCTCACCCCTTACTCCTCACTCTTCATCTAGTACCCCAACTTCTTTTCCTTATTACTAAATTGTTGGTCCATTTCCTATCAGTGTCTTAACATCACATATATTTAGAATATTGGCAGATCCTATTTCTCCTAACGCTGGTTTGACCCACTTGATTTCACCCCTCGGTGCTGTATTCCTACTGATGGTTAGCAGGGCAACAGCCTCCACCATGCCAGCATCTACTCTCTACTCTTTCCCAAGACAACCCAGTCTCAGCATTTCTCCTAGTTTTCCCACAGTGGAATCACTGTCTGTGTTCCCCTCCTTCTAGGGATTGAGAACAAGACTGAAACGTGAGCTTCCTCAAACTTCCATTCTAGTGTTCATCCGCTTTACTCCATTTAGAATATGTCCTTCCACTATTTTGCCTAGAAATTTCCAGTCACATTTAAATTCCAGTTAAATCCCAATTCAACATTACCTCTTCTGTGAAACTGTACTTGTTCCTCAAAGTGGTTCTACCTTCTTTTCTTCATACTACCATAGTACTCTTTAATACTCTAATTTTATCACTCATTTCATTGTATTTAATATTTTGTTTCTTGTTCATCTCTGTCTAGAGTGTACTTTGAGGATTGAGTTTTATCTTCTTCATTCTTATTTGCATCATTCTTAGCATAAGGCAAGTGTGTTTCTTAACTAGAGTAAAAAAATCATTAATCCCCAAAAGATAGTTGAGGAAGAACAAAAACAGCGAGATTCAGCTTGTCAGCATGGAGTACCAAAAACACACTAAGTTGGGTCAAAAGTCCCGAGTCAGTCACTATCTCCAAGAGAATTGAGCAAAGCATCTTAACTTGACTAGATTAACTTGAAGGATTTTCCGACTCCAAATTCTAGATATAAGCCATATTCTTCCTATGCCAAAAGTAGTAGGAGATGGGACATGAAGAACAATTTAGCACAGATAACACCAGACTCTGCACAGAATATTGTGTGGTGTATTCTAACTGTGGTCAATTTACTTTTCACGATGTCAGTAGTAGTCATACTTTGTTAATAAGAATTTTATTTACTACATCTTCTCCTCCCCCTAAGAAAATGAAAACTTTTTGGTTGCCTTCTCTAACCTCTGCATTTTCATGAACAAGCCTTTTTTCATTTGGTCTGTCTGATCGCCGTCCAACTTCTAAAGGGGCAAGAGCATCTTCAAAAGTTTTGCCATTTCACTGATCATTACCTCTGAATATATAAACAGAAATACATTGGTTTTAAAAATAATTATAAGTCAGAAGTTAGCTGCTTCATGAGAAATATCTTACTTGTAAGAGAAAATTGCCAGTGATATTCAGCTTGGTTTAGCCCAACTTGGATAAGGAGTCCAAATCTGTCATAACTGATACTCACCCAAGCTCATACTCAAAGAGTGAGGAACATATGTATGTTATCAAGTCATTATCTCATTACTGCCATCAGTTCTGTGTGTGTGCTGGGCAGAAGCATGTCTGTCTAAGCCTGAGAATGAAAGCTTAATGCCAATAGTTATCAGGCCGCTGGGAAAATGGTAAAAGCTAGACTGTGGTAAGATTAAGATTCAACTGTCTACACAAAAAGTTTAGAAAGCTTGAGAAAAAAAATTGGCCCTAGTGAGCAAGTAGATTTTATGCTCCTTTAACAAATTTAAAAGCTTTCATTTACACACATAAATAAATGTATCAGTTTTTCAGAAAGGCCTGACATCTCACATGCCCAAATAAAAAAAATTTTATAGTTCTAGCTGCTGATTAGTGTTAGAAATGGATCTCAAAGTTCTCATTATAGTTAAAAATGTGTCTTTAAAAATTCCCTTTAAAGTAACATAAAATTTTAAGTGTGTCTTCAATTTCTGGGAAGAAACTTCTCTTGCTCATGTTTTATTTTAGGAAGATTTTAAAAATCAAAATAATGTTGGACATATGTAGAATGGGGATTTTGAATCATTTTCTTTCTTTCCCACTGGGTCTTAATTATTGGGGAGCCTAGATCCTATTTTCTCCTATATCAGTAAGGAGTTGCAGAAATGACACTAGCCAGACTGTAGGAACAAACACCAAAGTGTGAGTTTCCCATGCATTTTTCCACCATTAAGCCAGAGCCAAATAAGACTGGAAATTTCTGCTCTTTTTGGCTCCATTTTCCCAAATATACACTATCTGCGGTTTAAGATACAAGTCCTATGTTTCTCTAAAATTCAAGAAAAGCCAAACACACATAAAATTCATTAGTCAGTTAAGCAAATATCTAGTGTTTCAGTGTCTAGGAATATTCAGCAACAAATGTGATAATTGATTTGGATGTTTTTAGTGATCCTGTTTCCATTCCTTTAAATTTAGTATCAGAGCAAAACCAACCAATACACATACAAATTTTGATACTTAAAAACTTTGCAGCAGGTAGAAGTTTTATTCCTTGACTGACACTTCAAATTCCTGAAACTAAAAAAAAAAATTTAATACCACATAATCATATATACAGATTGGTGCAAAACTGGAAAAGGAGTATATCAAGGCTGTCACCCTGCTTATTTAACTTATATGCAGAGTTTCTGCTGCTGCTAAGTCGCTTCAGTCATGTCCGACTCTGTGCAACCCCATGACGGCAGCCCACCAGGCTCACCCATCCCTGGGATTCTCCAGGCAAGAACACTGGAGTAGGTTGCAATTTCCTTCTCCAATGATGAAAGTGAAAAGTGAAAGTGAAGTCGCTCAGTCATGTCCAACTCTTAGTGACCCCATGGACTGCAGCCTAACAGGCTCCTCCGTCCATGGGATTTTCCAGGCAAGAGTACCGGAGTGGGGTGCCATATATGCAGAGTACATCATACGAAATGCTAGGCTGGATAACTCACAGGCGGGAACCAAGATTGCTGGGAGAAATAACAACCTCAGATATGCAGATGATGCCACCCTAATGGCAGAAAGTGAAGAGGAACTAAAGGGTCTCTTGATCAAAGTAAAAGAGGAGAGTGGAAAACTGGCTTAAAACTCAACATTCAAAAAACTAAGATCATGGCATCGGGTTCCATCATTTCATGGGAAACAGGTGGGGAAACAGTGAAAAAGTGTCAGACTTTATTTTCTTGGGCTCCAAATCACTGCAGATGGTGACTGCAGCCATGAAATTAAAATGTTTGCTCCTTGGAAGAAAAGCTGTGACAAACCTAGACAGCATACTAAAAAGCAGAGACATCGCCAACAAAGGTCCATCCAGCCAAAGCTATGGTTTTTCCAGTGGTCACGTATGGATGTGAAAGGTGAACCATGAAGAAGGCTGAGCACAGAAGAATTGATGCTTTTGAACTGTGGTGCTGGAGAAGACTCTTGAGAGTCCCTTGGACAGGAAGGAAATCAAACTGGTCAATCCAAAAGGAAATCAACTCTGAATATTCATTGGATGTCTGATCTTGAAGCTAAGGTTCCAATACTTTGGCCACTTGATGTGAAGAGTCGACTCATTAGAAAAGACCCTGATGTTGGGAATGATTGAGGGCAAGAGGAGAAGGCGATGGAAGAAGATGACATGATTGGATGGCATCACCAACTCAAGGGACTCAGGGAGATAGTGAAGGACAGGGAAGCCTGATGTGCTGCGGTTCATAGGATTGCAAAGAGTTTGAATGACTTAACTACTGAACTACAATAGCTGATTAACAATGCTGTGATAGTTTCAGGAGAACAACAAAGGAACTCAGCCATACATATACGTGTATCCATTCCCCCTCAAACTCCCCTGCCATCCACGCTGCCACATAACATTGAGCAGAGTTCCCTGTGCTCTATAATAGGTCCTTGTTGGGTATCCATTTAAAATAAAGCAGTGTGTACAGGTCCATCCCAAACTCCCTAACTATCCCTGTCCCCCATCCTTCCCCTCTGGCAACCATAAGATCATTCTCTAATTCTGTGAGTCTCTTCCTGAAAATAAACCTGTTAAATCTTAGTTTTTCTTTTTTTTTAATTAATTTTTATTTTTTAGTTTGTTTTGTTTTACAATACTGTATTCGTTTTGCTATACATTGACATGAATCAGCCACGAGTGTACATGAACTCCCAATCCCGACCCCCACCTCCCCCCTCCCATCCCACACCTTCTCTCTGGATTATCCCCATGCATCAGTCCCAAGCATCCTGCATCCTGCATCTAACCTAGACCGGTGATTCGTTTCACTTATGATATCATACATGTTACCCTGCCACTCTGCCAACTCAAAATCTTAGTTTTTCTAATCAGCAAAAGACTCTCAACATAAGAAATGAACTCCAAGTGAGCACCAAGTTTGGGGCAGCACCAGTAAAGCATCCTTGTAAAGTAATGATGTCAAGGACATGGCTAAGAAAGATGAAAGGGTGTGTGTACCAGTACCAGGGCTTCTCAAGATCTCGAGGTCCTGCCTTTCAGATCCTTTCTCCTAGACAGAAGGGCCTCTGAAAATCTTAGCAATATTACTCTCAAGTATCCTGACTCTCAGACTTGGATTTTAAAATAAAACACACAAAAATGTTGATTTTAAAAAGAAGCATGGTCTGGCTTTGGACTGATGGAGTGGATTATAATTTGATACACATAAATCCACAAAATTTTTTAAAGAAATGATATTAGTTTGAAATTAGAAATGAAAAGATGCCTTTGAAGCCTTGACTGGGGAGTGAGAGGAGAGGGAGAAAGCAGAACAAGAAAACTAGTCAGCGAGAAATAAGGATCTTTCTTTGTGGAAAAGGAAAGCTGATTCAGTGGGCAGGTCCTGAAGGCAGAGCAAGTAGCCCATCCTCAGGGAGAGAACTGGACCCTAATCAAGGACTTGTCTGCCCTGTAGCTGGATCTCATCATTATTCTGATCCAGGCACTGCTTGTGTAACTTCTGTTCTATCCCACTTTTGAATTAAAATGCCTCTTGTAGCTCTCCTATGGAAGTGCTACCATTGTATTCGCCGGGTATTGCAGAGAGGCAGGAAGCTCATCTAGCTCACACGTCTTCAGAATTGTACTCAAGAAACTTCACGTAAGAAATGTATCCACACCTGGACCTAAATGAGCCGATCAGATCCCAGACTTCAAGATCATGCTGAAAAAAAGAGATTAAGAGGCTTTGAGATCTATGAACGTACGGTGTGTTTGGGGAGAAATGTAAATTGCTACTGCTGCTGCTACTGCTAAGTCGCTTCAGTCGTGTCCGACTCTGTGCGACCCCAGAGACGGTCGCCCACCAGGCCCTCCCATCCCTGAGATTCTCCAGGCAAGAACACTAGAGTGGGTTGCCATTTCCTTCTCCAATGCAGGAAAGTGAAAAGTGAAAGTGAAGTCACTCAGTTGTGTCCTACTCTTCGCGACTCCATGGACTGTAGCCCACCAGGCTCCTCCATCCACGGGATTTTCCAGGCAAGAGTACTGGAGTGGGGTGCCATTGCCTTCTCTGAAATGTAAATTATCTGTGGCCAAAAGGTGGACTGTGACAGATTAATGTTGACTGCAAATTTCTTGCTACTTTTCCCATTGAATTCTGACTGGCCTTAGTGTCCTGCTTAACCTACAGAATACATTCTAGGTGACATAGTGGGGCCTCTGAGCCAAATTATAAGAAGACTTGCAGTTTCCACCAGGGTCTATTGGAACACATTCTCTGAGAACTCTGAGTCATCACGTAAAATATCTGATCATCTTAAACCACAAAGCTATAGGAAGCCTAAGCGGTCTGCAGAGACCCTGTTAGATAAGACACCATATGGATTGAAAGGGCTGATGAGCTCTGAGGCACCAAATAGGTGCACAAAAAGTCCATCTTGGAAGTGAATGCTGCAGCCTGAGCTGTACCTGATGACATCATAAGAAGCCATTCCCAAACTCCTGATCTATGTTATTGAGAGAAAAGGAAAAAAAAAAAAAAAAGAAATGGTTCCTTCTTGGATGGGACGGGAGTTTGGGAGAGAAAATATACATGCATATGTATGGCTGAGTCCCTCTGCTGTCCACCTGAAACTATCACAACGTTGTTAATCAGCTATTGGAGTCGGACACGAGTGAGAGACTTCACTTTCACTTTTCACTTTCATGCATCGGAGAAAGAGATGGCAACCCACTCCGTGTTCTTGCCTGGAGAATCCCAGGGACAGGGGAGCCTGGTGGGCTGCTGCCTATGGGATCACACAGAGTCGGACACGACTGAAGCGACTTAGTAGCAGCAGCAGCAGCATACCCCAATATAAAATAAAAAGGTTTTTTTCTAATTTAAATTAAAAAATAAACAGTTTTTAAAAGAAATGGCTCCTTTAAGCCACTAAGTTGTTTTTGGTTTTTAATTTAAGGGTAATTGCTTTACCATATTGTGTTAGTTTCTGCCATACTTCAACATGAATCAGTCAAAGGTATACAGATGTCCCCGCCCTCTTGAACCTCCTAAACAGATATTTCTTTAAAGAAGACATGCAGATGGCTAATAAACACATGAAAAGATGCTCAACATTGTTCATTATTACAGAAATGCCTGTCAAAACTACAACGAGGTATCACCTCACATCAATCAGAATGGCCATCATTAAAAAAAAACTACAAAAAATAAAAGCCACCAAGTTTTCATAGTTACATACCAGTAGAGAACCAGAATATTTTTCTTGCTTATTTCTCCACCATGTTGGCCCCAAATTAAAATCTTTCTATTTTAGAATCTTCCTCATCTGTTTAAGCTTCTATACAAGACATGTACTTCTAGAATTGCCCTAATGATCAAACTCACAGTGCTTTTTCTTTCACCTGAGATAACTGTTTAACTACAAACATGAGTACAAACCTTTCTAGGTTATCTTTTGAAAACACGCAGCCAAAACTAAACTCATAATCCCACAGAGTACTCTGCTTTTCAACTACAGCATTTGCTGATGGTACCTGTTAGCTAGAAAATGCTACTTTTTTTGATAAAAGCAGATGAAATTGCTGTACTATCTTACAGTACTGGTCCAGATAATTTTTGTTATTTGGCTTAAAGATGACCAGTTTCCTCTTCCATTTGACTAATGCAACTGAACTATATTGTGAGGAAGCCCAGGTGGCAGGGAGAAGTTCTATGCAGATTTTCTAGAGTAGCGTCGGGCAGTGGGAGCTGGCATCTAACTAGATGTCAACATTTCAGTGGCCCCCTGCCCACCATGTCTCGCATTTCCACCACCACTACCACCATTTCAGAATAAGGATATCTACAGCTTCTGAGGTGGTTCAGTGGTGAAGACTCCACCTGCCGAGCAGGAGACGTAAGTTTGATCTCTGGGTCAGGAAGATTCCCTGGAGAAGGAAATAGAACCCCACTCCAGTATTCTTGCCTGGGAAATCCCATGGACAGAGGAGCCTGGCGGGCTACAGTCCATGGGGTGGGAAAAGGTTGGACATGACTTAGTGTCAAAACAACAATTTAGCAGTTATCCTAGGCCCTTTCGTGGCATGTTGATTATTGGAGGCAAACAATTTGTCTCTTTAGTTCACATATCTCTGACCAAGAGGAATGGGACTCAAGAAGCTGTACCTCAGCAGAAACCAATGCAACATTGTAAAGCAATTATCCTCCAATCAAAAAAAACAAAACAAAACAAAACAAAACGGCTTGCCACATTCTTCACATGTTTGGTTTCTCCCCAGTATGAATTCGCCTATGTTTAATAAAGGTTTAACTCTGATTAAAGACTTGGCCACATTCTGTACATGTAAAAAAAAAAAAAAAAAAAAAAAAAGCTTTACCTGATGATACACAGCTACAGAGCTCATCACGCCTGGACTCCCTTTTGAAAGTGAGATTCTGAACCCAAGCCTGATTGAGTCTGAGACTAAGAAGAAATAAGATGTTTGAAGTCACAGAGATGTTTATTTTGATGAAGAGATTGCTATTGTAATAGCCAGAGTATTGGCTGTAGACATTTTCTAAAAATGGTGATGGCGATATTTTTAGTCACACATGCTCTTTTAGAAATCGCCACTCCTCCATCAAGAATTAAGGTCTCTTTCTTTTCCCTTTGAAACTGGACTAGCTTTTATGACTGCCTGAATCCCCCATTTCACCTCTCTCTCTCAGAATGCTTACCCTTGGAAACTGGCCATTATGTTGTAAGGACGCTGAGGCCACATAGAGAAACACCTGTATCTACGATATTTGGCAACAGTTCTTGTCATGGTCTCAGTCAGTCAACACTAACCATCAGAAAATGGATGGGCACACTTTCAGATGATTCTAGCCTCCAGACTTCAAGCTGCCCCAGCCGATGTCGAGTGGGAAAGAAACTATCACCATTGAGCTCTGCCTGAATTACAGATTTATGAACAAGATGAATGTTGTCATTGTTTTAAGTCATTAAATTTGGGAAGGAGAATTTAAAGCCTATCAAGAAGAGAATTCTTCTTCCTTCCATACCAGAAACACAAATATTCCTGTCACAACTTATGTTTATAGAAATTATTGCATACTTGGATGAAGAAAAATTATAATGTCCTGTGAGACTGTCATACAGACTGAAGTCAGGAAGAGAAAAACATATATCATATATTAATGCATATATGTGGAACCTAGAAAATGGTACAGATGAACCTATTTGCAAAGCAGAAATAGAAACACAGACAAAAAGAACAAGTGTATGGACCCCAAGGAGGGGAAAAGAGGAGCAGGATGAATTGGGAGATTGGGATTGACACGTATACACAACTATGTGTAAAAGAGACAACTAATGAGCACCTACGGTATAGCACAGGTACTCTGCCCAGTGGTCTGTGGCGCCAAAGAGGGGAATGTACAGAAATTAACACAACACTACAGAGCAAATAAACGCCAGTGAATTTTTTTTTTCTGTGAGGATTAGCCTCTAGACAATCCCCTAGTCCTTGCCAAAGCTGAGAGAAGTATAGCTGTGTTTGCAAACACAGATGCTCCCTGTTTATTATTAAAGGCAATGGGGTTCCTGGCTGGGTTGAAACCGAGACCCAGAATATCACAGTGTAAGCTCAGTCTCACCCCACTCCCCACACGGCCTGCAACTGCTTGAATCCTCTCCATAATGGCAAACATATTTACTCAGCTCCTCCACAGAATTTTTGAGTGATGAGAATGCTCAGGGCTGTTCCATAAGCTGAGCATACATCAATAACAAATAAAATACCATCAATTAAAAAAAAAATCCCATGGACCTTAACATTCTCTTTAAAAGAAACAAAATAACAGATAAATGAAAGAGTGTGTTAGAGATTATCATGCTATGGATTTAAAAAAAGCAAGAATAAAAGGACAGAAGTACCATGGAGAAAGCAATTTTTTATTTATTTTTATTTTTATTTTACTTTTTTTTATGTTGGAGTATAGCCAATTAATAGTATTGTGTTAGTTTCAGGGAACAGCAAAGGGACTCAGCCATACATATACATGTATCCGTTCTCCCCTAAACTTCCCTCCCATCCAGGCTGCCACATTACATTGAGCAGAGTGCCCTGTATTATACAGTAGGTCCTTGTTGGTTATCCATTTTAAATATAGCAGAGTCCATCTCCCTAACTATCAGTTACCCCTACTTTCCCCCCACCCCCGGCACCCACAAATTCATTCCCTAAGTCTGTGAGTCTGTTTCTGTTTTGTAAATAATTTGTATCATTTGTATCATTTCTTTTTAGATTCCACACATAAAGGATGTCATAAGACATTTCTAGGAGGGAGCAATTTTAAATATGAGAAGAGGTTGTTGCTGTTTAGTCACTAAGTCTTGCCTGACTCTCGGTGACCCCCTGGACTGTAGCATGCCAGGCTCCTCTGTCCCCCAATATCTCCTGGAGTTTGCTCAAATTCATGGCCATTGAGTCAGACATGAATCCTCTGGCATCATACCTTTCTGCCTTTTCATACAGTCCATGAGGTTCTCCAGGCAAGGGTAGTGGAGTAGGTTGCCATTTTCTTCTCCAGTGGACCACACTGCGTCAGAACTCTTCACTGTGACCTGCCCATCTTGAGTGACCCTGCACAGCAACGGCTGATAGGTTCACTGAGGTCTGTAAGGCCCCTCACCGTGACAAGGCTATGATCCATGAAGGGAATCAGAAGGTGGCATAGAAGCAACACCATCAGAGAAGTAAGGGAGTGAGCCCATGGCTGTCGGGGGCAGGGGTGGCGTTCCAGAGCTAGGACCCCGAGGAAGAGGTCTGGCATTTTCCAGCATCTGTGGTAAATGGAGATGCTTAGTGGAAGAGGGAGGGTACCTGGGGACTTAAAATAATCATCGGTGAGGGTTTTGCACTGGAGCCCAGCCTCAACATCATGGTGGTGAAAAGTGCCACAGCACTGATTCCAGTCTCAAACGAGGTTGCCCTTGTGTAGTACCTGTGTACAGTGTACGAACCCTACACTGGGCCAGCCTCCTGTTCTTGCACTGTGCGAAGGTGAAGGTTGTGCAGGAAAACTGAAAGCCTGAGTCTAAGCAGCTCGACAAGAACTTCCCCAGGCCAGGGAACTACATGGTAAAACACAAACAACCAGGGAACAAAATGCTGCCAGGAGCCTAATTCTTTCTTCCGAGTGACATCCCTTTTCCTTTTCAACCTAGCACCTGTGCTCTCTACGTCCACCTCACCCGCAGAAAAAATACACATTTTTAAGCACTTTTCACTTTGAATTAATCACGCTTACTTTTGCAAAAATAGTACACATCACTTTTTTCCTAAACAACTTGAAAATAATATGTCAATGGATGCCTCATGACTCTGGCATAGATTGGTGTTTATTTTGTACAAACAAGGACATTCTTCTACATAACTTCAATTTGTTCAGTCACGTCCGATTCTTTGTGGCCCCGTGAACTGCAGGACGCCAGGCTTCCCTGTCCTTCACTATCTCCCAGAGTTTTCTCAAACTCATGTCCATTGAGTCAGTGACGCCATCCAACCATCTCATCCTCTGTAGTCCCCTTCTCCTCCTGCCTTCAATTTTTCCCAGCATCAGGGTCTTTTCCAAAGAGTCGGCTCTTCTCATCAAGTGGCCAAAGTATTGGAGCTTCAGCTTCAGCACTAGTCTTCTCAAGGAATATTCAGGACTGATTTCCTTCAGGATTGACTGATTTGATCTCCTTACAGTCCAAGGGACTCTCAAGAGTCTTCTCCCAACACCACAGTTCAAAAGCATCAACATTTTGGCACTCAACTTCTTTATGGTCCACCTCTCACATCCATACATGACTATTAGGGAAAAAAATATAGCTTTAACTTTGACTTTATTCATCAATGGACTAGATCTGGTAACATAACTTCAATATCACCATCAAAATTATGGAAATAACACTGATACTTATCTACATCTAATTCTTAGAACTGATTCAAATTTAACCAGTTATTGAATACTATTTCTGAGAGAACTGGGTGTTCTCTTCCTTCCCAGGTACTGCTCTGACCACCTTCTAGGCAGACACAATGGATAGTGAACAAATAGATAAAGATCCCTGCACTGTGGAGCTTATATTCCAAGGGATGGAAAGAGAAACACATTAAAAAAATAATAATAACTTACAGAGTACATTAGATTTATACAGACAACTGCTATGCAGATAAAAGTAGAAGAGGATAAAGGGATTTGGGGTACTAGGGAGAGAAGGTTGTGATTTAAGACAGGCTCTCAAGGAGCCCAGCTGACACTTTTCTCCTCAGTCTCCAGAAGACGTGAAGGAAGCCAGGCATTTTGCCATGGATGGAGTGTTCTAGGTAAGTGCGAGCAAGGTACAATGAATGAAAGGTGAGCGCAGGAGATGAGGTCAGAAAAGCAAAAGCCTTATGTTTTTATGAGGACTTTGATTGAAAGTGAAATCAGGTAAAATAAACAAGATGTGGTGTGTGTGTGTGTGTGTGTGTGTGTGTGTGTCTACAAACACAATGGACTGCTGCTGCTGCTGCTGCTGCTAAGTCACTTCAGTCGTGTCCGACTCTGTGCAACCCCATAGATGGCAGCCCACCAGGCTCCCCCATCCCTGGGATTCTCCAGGCAAGAACACTGGAGTGGGTTGCCATTTCCTTCTCCAATGCACGAAAGTGAAAAGTGAAAGTGAAGTCGCTCAGTCGTGTCCGACTCTTAGTGACCCCATGGACTGCAGCCTACCAGGCTCCTCCACCCATGGGATTTTCCAGGCAAGAGTACTGGAGTGAGGTGCCAGTGCCTTCTCTGAAATGGACTACTACTTAGCCATTAAAAAAAAATACTATTTGCATCAACATGGATGGACCTCGAGATTATCATACTAAGTAAAGTCAGTCAGACAAAGACAAACATCATGTGAGATCATTTATATGTAGAATCTAAAATATGATATAAATGAACTCATTTATGAAACAGAAACAGACTCACAGACCTAGAAAACATATTTTTGGTTACCAAAGGGGAAAGGGAGGGTAGGATAAATTAGGAGTTTGGTATTAGCAGACACAAATATTATATGTAAAATAGATAAGTAACCAAGTCCCTATCCTATAGCACATATAGGGAACTATATTCAATATCTTATAATAAACCATAATGGAAAAGAATGTGAGTATAACCGAATCACTCTGCACATGAAACTAACATGACATTGTAGGCCAACTATTACTTCAATAAAGAATAAACAGAAGAGTGAAATCAGGAACCATTGCAGAATGTTGAACCAGAGTGACAGGAGTGGACAGTCAGAATCACTGGCTGCAATATTGAGAAACAAACTATAGGGCAAGCTAAGGTAAGTGCAAGTGGACCATTTAAAGGCAATTACAGTAATCTAGGTAAGAGATTACGGTGGCATGCCAATAGCAGAGCCAGTGTGTAGGGGAAAAATAATTCGACTTTGAGTATTTTCAAGATGTAAGAAAGAAAAGGTGCTTGTCTATTGGTCCAAAGGAGGGATGAGTGGTGAGCGATGGAGAGACCTTTAAGGTGGTAGCAGGCAAAAGGCAATCCAGACGAACCAAGGAGGTTCAGTGCCACCATATGAGTGACCTCAATGGACACAAAGTGTGCAGCAGCCTAGTGCAGCGGGGAACTCCAGGGAGCTATGGCAGAGAAACCAGACTCATGCAGGCTTTGAGAATCTTAGTAAGTGTCTGTTTGCTAAAATCAACTGCATAATTTGGCAGGTCTGCTGTGATGCTTTTTGTCCTGAATTCTGTATCAAAACTATTGATTAGCTTCCCCAGCGGCAAAACCTCACCACCTCCTTGTGTTCACTGTGGTGTTTTGCCTTTTCCACTTTCAGTCCAAAACTGTAAAAGTATGAAGAAAAATGAAAGGCCAGAACAAATCATAGACCAGAAATGGAAAACTTCATAATACACATCAGTCCCATGAAGAGTGCTCTTTGTCGCAGCTCAGCTTCCAGCTTCCATTCTGGGGCTTCTTTCTTTTCCTTTTAAAAGATTCAGAAGCATTATTGACTTAAGGTTGTGCAATATGTTGGGATCTCCCCTCAGATACATTTGGAGGTATTTATGTTTGGGGAAGTCTTTTGACCTGATACTCACCTTATTAATATGGTGAGACTGTAAGCTCCATGAAGTAATGTGGACATGGGTATTAACACAAAGATCTCCTGAGGCCACATCCTCCCCACGACACAATTTTCCACTGACTTGTCCTCCACCCAACCAGAGTGGTAGACTCAGGACCTGTGTCTCCAAGGCATGTGCTCATGTACTCAGCCGCGTCCCATTCTTTGAGACCCCATGGACTGTTGCCCTCCAGGCTCCTCTGTCCATGGGATTTCCCAGACAAGAATATTAGAGTGGGGTTGCCATTTCCTCCTCCAGGAGATCTTCCTGACCCAGGGATCGAACATGCATCTCTTTCATCTCATGCATTATCAGGTGAATTCTTTACTACTGATCCAGCTGAGAAGCCCATGTGTCTTACAAACATCTACCATTTAATGAAGTAGGAACAAATAAGGAGCTAGAGAAGAAGGGTAGATACTACATTTTCCTGACTCTGATTTTTCTCTTCCCCAAGAAATATTCCAAAAAGCCTCTTTGGGTATATGAACATCTTAAGAGTATCCTCAAATTTTTGATAAATTTTATTAAAATGAGATAAATTACATGTAAAGGGGGGAAAGTGATGGCTAAGCTGATTTATTTCCATTATCAAAATTTTTAACATTCTCCAAGTAGAGACTTGTTCTCCATTTTTTCCCCCTCCCTCCATATCCACTCAGTCATGCAGTCCTGGGTTAACATTTCTGTTAACAGTATCCCTGGAATTCTTTTTCCATTATTAGTTTCTATTTCAACTATTTCTATTAGTTTTTATTTCTATTTCTTTTACCTTCTCTTCACTCTCAGATTGTTATCTGTTAACAGGGGTCCTAGACCTGAATTTCTACGTGTATTCTTTCCCCTTTGCCCTGGCTTCTAAATTAATCCTCCTAATACACTTTTATCAGGTCATTCCCCTGCTCTGAAGTGAAAGTGTTACTCTCTCAGTCGTGTCCGACTCTTTGCAACCCCTGGACTGTAACCCACCAGGTTCCTCTGTCCATGGGATTTCCCAGGCAAGAATACTCTAGTGGGGTTGCCATTTCATCCTCCAGGGAATCTTCCCCACCCAGGGACTGAACCTGAGCCTCCTACATTGCAGGTGGTTTCTTCACCACTGAGCCACCAGGGAAGCTCTCCTTGCTCTGAAACCTTCCATAATACCCCAGTACCTACAAGATGATGCCCAAAAGCGATACAGAGCTGCCCCCTGGTGGCCACCTGGTGATTCATGGCACTGGATTCTAGACTCAACCTAGGCTTCAGAAAACAATAGTTTCTCATGGAAGATGGAACACCTTTTTATGTTCTAGAGGTCAATGGTGGGAAATTAAGAAGGTAGACAGAAGCCTTCTCTTTCACCTCTGTGGAAAAGAGCACCCATGAGGAATAACCTTATGCTCCCAAGGACGTTAGTCTTCCCATATGGCTCTTTTAGAAGATTACCATGCCCCTTAGTCCCACTGTATTTGACTAGACTTATTTCTCAATTTAGATTCAGTGACCAGAGGGGCTTGGGTTACTGAAAGTTAGCAAAAGTCACGAGCCTATTCTACATTTTATTCCAACTATGCTAAAAATTAGAGCAGATTGTCTTGAAATTTCATTGTCTATGTTCATAAATGGCAGATACCAGTTGTGGACGGGGACAGTTTTCATGTAATTCAAGAAAATTTTTGCATCAAGAATTCCTTGTTCTCCTGTTAGAGCAAGAATCAAACCTATGGTTTTTCCAGTGGTCAGGTATGAATTTGAGAGTTGAACCATAAAGAAGGCTGAGTGGCAAAAAATTGATGCTTCTGAACTGTGGTGCTGGAGAAGACTCTTGAGAGTCCCTTGGACTGCAAGGAGCTCACACTAGTCAATCTGAAAAGAAATCAACCCTGAATCTTCATTGGAAGGACTGATGCTGAAGCTCCAATACTTTGGCCACCTGATATGAAAAGCCAACTCATTGGAAAAGACCCTGATGCTGAAGAAATAGAAGAAGTGGGAGCAGAGGATGAGATGGTTAGATTGTATCACTGATTCAATGGATATGAATTTGAGAGGGTTCCGGGATCTGGTGGAGGACAAGGGGGCCTGGTGTGCTGCAGTCCATGGAGTCTCAAAGAGTCAGACATGACTTAGTGACTGAACAACATTTCAAGAGCAAATGTTTTATGACTCTTGCCTGGAAAATCCCATGGACAGAGGAGCCTGGTAGACTGCAGTCTATGGGCTCGCCAAGAGTTGGACACGACTGAGCGACTTCACTTTCACTTTTCACTTTCATGCATTGGAGAAGGAAATGGCAGCCCACTTCAGTGTTCTTGCCTGGAGAATCCCAGGGATGGGGAAGCCTGGTGGGCTGCCATCTATGGGGTCGCACAGAGTCGGACATGACTGAAGTGACTTAGCAGCAGTAGCAGATAAGTTATAATTCCAGCTATTTTATAACACAAGGATTCACGTATTATAAAGACAAAACATTCTCGTCCACTAAAAGAAAATTATTTTAATATATATCAATTATGACTCATGCTGTGAATTTAACATTTGGAACTTTATGAAAAGTTGTGTTCTCTTTGTTTTTGAATAGCAGGTTTTTTTTTTTTCCCTGCATGTGTCTGAACATGCAAGAACAAAAATCTGCCTGATTTATCTGTACTCTAAGAACATTCTCCTTTAGTCTAGAAGTGTAAACCTCAGATATTGGATCATCGCCACCTTAAGCTCACAGATCATTGTAGAACTAAGAGTGAATTTTGTCTTAATACTGTTATTAAAATATGAGTTATGGTAGATTTAACATCTCAACTGTAAGAAACCTCAGTCGCCATTAGGGCTGGAAGGTACCCATGTATTAATGATACTCAGAAAACCATAAGGAGGTCTGGGGCCACTCCCTTTGCACCTGTGATTGGTCTAATATTTAGCAAGCATCTGCTGAATGAGCGGATGTATAGGGTACGGTAAGACAGAGGTGTGGATATTAAGAAGAACTGTGTGAGGAAATTTAGTTTTCACACAATATTGTCCTTTACCCTACCATATGAAGATATAAAATTGGTTTCATTCTACACGTATTTTTTTATTTTCAGTTGTGCTGGGTCTTCACTGCTGCACAATCACAGTGAGCAGAGAGTGACTCTTCATTGTGGTACACGGGCTTCTCATAGCGGAGGCTTCTCCTGTTGTCTCTAGGGCCCGAGGGCTTCAGGACCAGGGATAGAACCCAAGACCCCTGCGCTGGCAGCTGGATTCTTATCTACTGTACCACCAGCCAAGTCCCTCTACATGTATTTTAATGGATAAATATGCACTTTCACATGTGACTACGACTCTGTCTGGAATTTTTGGAGCACTTGTTTGTCTACTAGATATTATCTGCAAGGGAAATGGATTGACATGTTTTTGAAACCATCCAAAGATGGTGGTATGTTGATCCTGCTAGGCTGAGTATACAAGTAAATTTTAAAAATCCAACTAAAATATAATTCAAACCAAAAGAAAAAAAAAGTAGGAGATAAAGATAGGTAGATAAGATGTGATCTCATTATAAAGGCATTGATTTAGACTCCGGTCACCTAACCTTGATAGAGTAACGAGGACTGCATTTACCCACCTGCCTTAATTTTCAAAAGAAAAAAAGCAGACAAAAATACATGAGACAACACTTTTTCAGACTGTGGACAGCAGGTAGCATAAGACATTAAGCTTTGAGAGAAGATAAACAGGGTGAGTCCCGTAAGTGGCCCAGTTCACTCTTGCCTCAAGCCTCAAAAGGGTTATTGAACACAACTGAGGGACAAGAAAAACCAACAGAGTTTGATGGAATCTGGGGCTCCTCTGGTGGCTCAGCTGATAAAGAATCTACCTGCAGTGCCAGAGACCTGGGTTCAATCCCTGGATTGGGAAGATCCCCTGGAGTAGGGAATGGCTACCATCTCCAGTGTTCTAGCCTGGAGAATTCCATGGACTATTCCACAGGATTGCAAAGAGTCAGACACAACTGAGTGACTTTCAGTTGAGTAGAGGACACAGCTGAAAATGAGGGACCAGGGCAGCTTGAATGAGCAGGGCAGAGACTTATAGAGGGGAGATGTGCACGAAGAGCAAGAGCTCAGAAATCCACAGAGGTTTCCTGCTTGAGCCCCGAAGAGCAAGCACATAAGGAAAGTACTGAGAACCATCTGAAAATAGCAGGAGGAACAATCCTGAAGTTCTCCCAGGTTTAGGAAGAGCCCCTCCTTTTCCTGCCAACCAGAATGGAAAGGCCTCACCCTACAAGGGGCAAGGAGGAAAGCCTTCAGAGGGGTATTACTTATCCATGGGATTCTCCAGGCAAGAATACTGGAGTGGGTAGCCATTCCCTTCTCAGGGGGTCTTCCCAGTCCAGGGATCGAACCCAGGTCTCTGACATTGCAGGTGGATCCTTTACCATCTGAGCCTCCAGAGAAGCCCATATTACTTGAGCAGTGCTGCCAAATTAGACACAGACTACAGGCTCCCCTGACCTGCCTAAGGATGCTTAAAAGCAAGCCTCAAAAGGATCAAACTGATGCCAACCAACTAATTGCACCCCAGAGCAAAGCCCAGAAATATTTAAAGTGGTACCAAAAAAATAAATAAATCAGTATTCCACACCATAAAATTCACAATATTTGGCATTTAAGTAAAAGTCACTAGGCATGGAAAGAAATAGGACCTATGAGCAAAGGGAAAAAATTTAACACAAAGAATCTTAATCATTTGGGGTAGTTTGTATGTTTCCTGAAGGGAAGGGTATAGGGGTCCCAGGGTAAGAAATGTAGGATTTTAATGTAAAAAAAAAAAAAGAAAGAAAGAAACTCAGTTGAAAAGCTTGGGTAGAAATGTGGGTGTGAGGTAATGTTCTTCTCAAGAGCTACTGCTCTTAAATAAGGAAGATAGGAGATCTATTTTAAATGTGTGAACCATGGGGCTTGCATATGGCAAGCCATGAAAAAAAAAAAAGGTGTTTAAAAGCGCCATTGTTTTTTTAATTAATGTAACTTGGGAAAGAATGTTATCATAAGCCAACAAAGGAAAGCTGGAAGTGATAAGATCAACCTTGGAAGTGTTGCATATGATATCATTGAGGGTCACAACCCACTAAAGACCAGCCATAGGAGATTAAAAAAAAAAAAGAGGGAGAGGGCAAAGTGGATGCTGCCACCCTCTGTTCCTGCTTTCTGGGAGTCAGAAGCCCCAAGGCATGTGGCTTTGTTGTTACCCTATGCCTTGCTGAGTCCTCCAAGTTAAATCCAAAGAGGAAACCCCAGTAGACAGCACAAGGCTATGGAAAAGCTGTTTCTAAATACCCTGTAATTTGGCAGGGAATTCCCCTACAATGGGGCTCCTGGGAAAGCCTGAGAACTGGTGACTTGCATCCTTTGCCTCAGCTTGTAGGCTGGGGCTGGTGCTCATATTTCCTCTCGGGGCCCTGGTCCGAATCTCCAGGTCACTTAGCCCTTCTGGCCCGTCTGTGCGAATTCTCTGCAGACTAGCTCCAGGCACGTTCCATCCTGCCTGGGCCTGGTGGCTCCCGCCCTCTCAACCTGAGCAGAGTGAAATTATTTCTGGTGAGGCGATTTTCCTCCCAGGGTGCATACTTCATGCTCTAATCTAGGGCCCCACCGCTTGGCTAAGTGAAAAATAAAAAGTGAAAATGTTAGTCACTCCGTCATGTCAGACTCTTTTGTGACCCCATGGATTGCAGCCCACTAGAGTCCTCTGTCCATGGAATTCTCCAGGCAAGAATACTAGAGTGGGTTGCCATTCCCTCCTTCAAGGGATCTTCCCAACCCAGGGATCGAATCCGTGTCTCCTGCATTGCAGGCAGAGTCTTTACCATCTGAGCCACCAGGGAACTCACAGCTTGGCTAGGAGTACACCAGACCAGTGACCTGTCATTTATTCTGGACTTCTGTTTTATTAACTCAGCTTCACCTGGTTGCTCAGCACTGAAGGCTCTTTGGCATGCCTTTCCCCTAAACGTTCGCTGTAGTTCGCTTTCATCACTGCTCAGTCCATATTGTGGAAATAAAAAGAGCCATATCTCCAAAGCGTAGCTTCTCCTCACAAGACTTCCTGCAGATAATACTTATATCACCTCTCAGGGATTTATCAGTCTGGGATCAGAGGACTGTAGACTGTACCTATGAGTTTCCACAGGAATCTCAGGTATTTTGTTTTGTGCATATTTAAAACTATTATTCTGAGAAGGTAGCTATAGGTTTCACCCAACTTCCAAAAGCATCTGTGGCACAAGAAAGGAGAAGAAATCCAATAACAGCAGTTGTCCCATACAGAACTCTCTCTTCATTCATATATTTGAAATAAGGACTAACTAGCAAGGCACTGGAGAAGGCAATGGCACCCCACTCCAGTACTCTTGCCTGGAAAATCCCATGGATGGAGGAGCCTGGTAGGCTGCGGTCCATGGAGTCGCGAAGAGTCGGACACAACTGAGTGACTTCCCTTTCACTTTTCACTTTCATGTATTGGAGAAGGAAATGGTAACCCACTCCAGTGTTTTTGCTTGGAGAATCCCAGGGATGGGGGAGCCTGGTGGGCTGCCGTCTATGGGGTCACACAGAGTCAGACACGACTGAAGTGACTTAGCAGCAGCAGCAGTAAGGCATAGGGGCTTCCCAGGTGGCTCAGTGGTAAAGAATCCACCTGCCAATGCAGGAGATACAGAGACTCATATTCGATCCCTGGGCCAGGAAGATGCCCTGGAGGGGGAAATGGCAACCCATTCTAGTATTCTTGCAAGGATAATCTCATGGACAGAGGAACCTGGCAGGCTATAGTCCCTGAGGTCACAAAGGGTCAAACGCGACTGAATGACTGGGCAGTAAGGTATGAGATGGGAAGAATGAAGAGTAACAGGATGCATAAGTCAGAGTCCTGGACAGGTCCCATCTACTTTGGAAGAATAAATAAACCATATACATGAAATCTATAGGAAAGCTGGACAAAATCACAGTCTGTCATATCCCCCTATTCTCTTTTCTTCATAGTTTTAATAATAGTCGGCATCATCTCATCCGTTTCTACTTTCCTTGTCTGTTACTTATTGTCTATCTTTCCCACCAGGTATATCTTATTCTCTCAATTTCCAGACCTAGAACAGTGTCTAGCTCGTAAGGGAAATTCAGTCAAGATGTGATGGCCGTAGACATGAAGACGTGAACAGAAAGACAAGAGCAACTCTAAGACTAAACGACATCCTGGCAGTACCATGAAAAAACAAAACAAAAACACTTGTTTTGCTCCTCATTTCTAGGTATCCATTTCTTTCTGCCCCTGGAAAGCTCTCGCTGAGAGAAGCCACTTATATTCTGTCCTACTCTCCTGTCCTATTCTCTGTCATGCAGGGAATTCCCTTCACCCCAGAGAGAACACCCCTGTGTTGTGTGTTCTCTCTTTCCTTCCTTTGTCCACTCGAAGCCCGTTCCCACCCTGCTCTCCACTAGTGACCACCCTTACCAGACAGCCCTCACCAGGAGTGACAGCCCTCACCAGGCTGGAAAGGTCATTCTTCCCTCAAGCAGCTGCAGCCCCCAGAATTTCTGGTGGACAAAATTCTCCTAGCCACACAGACTTGAAAGGCTAAATTAATAACGTAATGCCAACAAGCGCCTCTGACTTCAAAGGCGGGAAGGACCCGTGGGCCCTGGAGTTGTCAAGAAAAACTTCATGGCAAGAGTGTGACTTGAGCTGGTGCTTGAAGGATTAGGTTTCAAGGAGTTCAGACCAGTGGCCTGTCCCAGGGCAGGGCCCCATGCAGGACAGATCAGCATTTGTCGCGCTCACTGGGTGACGAGCCAGACTGCTGGAGAAGGGAATTGGAGCTACTATTTAAACAGGCCCAGAAGGATACTCAGCACTGTAGGTCCATTCACAGCTTGAGTTCAAATAAAACTGAACTTGAAATTCTCTGAGTAAACTTCATCACCTCTCAAACACTTATCCCTTCAGCACACCGTGGCATATTCCTTGATTTATGAAATCTTTAGAAGGTGCTAAAGGGCCTGAAGGAAGATATTCAACTGCAAATTCCTCAGTGCCTCCCTCTCTGGGACTCTACTCTGGCAGGAATGCTAATTGTTGTTGCTAGTCACTCACTTGCGTCTCACTCTTGGCGACCCCATGAACTGCAGCACACCAGGCTTCCCTGTCCTTCCCTGTCTCCTGGAGTTTGCTTAAACTCATGTCCATTGAGTCGGTGATGCCATCCACCATCTCATCCTCTGTCGTCCCCTTCTCCTCCCGCCTTCAATCTTTCCCAGCATCAGGGTCTTTTCCAATGAGCCAGCTCTTCACATTAGGTGGCCAAAGTATGGAACGCTAGTAATAAACATTTGCCTAGGCCTTTCCATGAAAGGTGCCCATCAACTCTTCACATGTATTTTCTTATTGTAATTCTTCATTAGAATTTTGCCTTTTAAAAATGCTTCAGGAAGGTTTTCTGTCCCTCTGACATTTCCTCAGATTCCAGTCCCCGAAATACCCATCTACGGGACCTCATGATACCTGAGCCCACAACCACTGGAGTCACTCTTACATTTCCAATGGGCACAGACATTACCTGGGGCTTCCCCAGGTGGTAAAGAACCCACCTGCCAATGCAGGAGATGTAAGAGACAGGGGTTCAGTCCCTGGGTTGGGAAGATCCCCTGGAGTGGGGAATGGCAATCCATCCCAGTCTTCTTTCCTGGTGAGTCCCATGGACAGAGGAGCCTGGTGGGCTATAGTCTAAAGGGTCTCAGAGAGTCGGACATGACTGAAGCGACATAGCACACACACAAGGCATTGTTTGGAATGATTAACATTGCAATGGCATGACTGACTCAATGGACATGAGTTTGAGCAACCTCAGGGAAATAGTGATGGACAGAGAAGCCTGCTGCAGTTCATGGGGTCACAAAGAGTCAGACATGACTTAGCGACTGAATAGCAACAGTATCACAAACTGAGAGAGCACTTGGTTAGACCCAGCCTGGTCTCCTTAGATGTAGAGAAGTTCCTAAAGAAAGAGAATAAGTGAAGATTGTGGGTAGAGTAGGACAAGAGAGGATGAAAATTTCATACCATGAGAAGGAGTGAATGTGAGATGAGTGGGTAATGAGGTAGGTAATGAAGTTAGGGTCAGTGATGGAATAAATGGCCAGAGAAAAAGAGCTTGCCCCCAAGCCCAGGCTGAGTTTATTGCAGGCAGCTGTAGGTAGAACCAAACTCAGCGCTCCGAGCAACTGTTGGAGAAGGAATGAAACAAGAAGATGCCCTAGAACTCGTGATCTTAGTGATGTTAGAAAATATAAAAAGGGACTTTAGCTATGAACAAGACAGAGAAAAAAATTAACCCTGCCTGATTTTTCTACCACCTCATTAAAGCTCTTCTACATATACAGTACAGGGTACAGCAGATTTCCATTCTTCCATAACCTTAGAAATCATTTCCAGGGATAATTCCCATAAGCATGCTCTCTCCAGTTTCCAAACCCTTTTTCCTTCCTCTTAGAAGCCTGTTGGCCTCTCTCCTTTCAGACCTCAGCAACTCAGACCAGCTTCTACCTTCTTCTGTGGTCTCAGCTTGGTCCCCCAGCCCCCATACCACCTTCAGCCCCAGCATAAATTCCCCACAACTCCCTACTCCCCATCCTCTTAAAGAACAGCTGGTTCCCAATATCAAGTCACTGGTCCCTTCTATCAACAACTCAGCTGGTGGCATGGAAATTCATCATTCTCCCAAATATGTGAACTTTAAAATTAATTTCAATTCCCCAAATATACGTCTCAGATATAATCTGTACCTCTCTCATATAATCTGTGTCTTTCTAATTAGTAAGGTAAACGATACATTCTCTTCAAAGAACTACCTATGACTGATTCACGTTGATATTTGGCAGAAAACAGCAAAATTCTGTAAAGCAATTATCCTTCAATTAGAAAATAAATTTTAAAAAAGAGAGGACAAAAAAATTTTTTCTCAAATATGTTGGGTGTAACTCTTGTTTTCTGATAAACCTTTTTGATCTTTCCTCTGTTAAAAATATTAAGTTGCTTTATGTATGGATATGCGCTGGTAGTTGGAGGTTTTTACTAGAAATTCTTTTGATCTGAATTGAATCTCCTTGATAATTTTCAGTTTCAGAGGTCAAGCAGTTTTGAAGTGGAACGTAAAGATTCAGACTCCAGCGTCATGAGGACCTAAGATGGATCCCGTCTCAACCACTTCCTAAATCTGTAATTTAGCAAGATGCCTAGCTTCTCTGTTTCATAGGTTACTCTGTGATTAAATGAGAATAAGTAATCAATTTTTGTATATATGTACAGCAACTGGCACAACAAAAGTGATCAATAAATCTGAGCATTCTTATTTTTTTAAAAAAAGAACTATTTGAAACTGATTATTTCCCTACCAAATTATACTCATTTTTAGCTGTTTCTACTCTGAATAAAACAAATACCTTAAGTTCTATGTTTTCCTATCCACAATATGTATCTCAATTCTGAGCATCACCTTTTAAAAGTAAAATATTAATTGTGGCTCTTCTCTCCAGACTTCGTTTTGATGGTATGCATTTCAAATATTCATGAAAACCTAAATAAAAACTACAGCTTCTTTCCAAAGCTGAATAGTTTCATTTGAGTCACTTGCTTCAAACAGGGATCCCAACATAATGGAATATGTGCTTGGCTCCTTGTCAAAAGAAATACTGCTTTCCTGTTCCTCTCATGGCCAGTCCCTCAGCCAAACATTGATCCCTGGGGATCTGTGAAGTTTCCACATCTCACTCATTTTAGAGCTTAAGAGAAGGAATTTTTCTAAAGTACCCAGAACTAAGCGATCGGTTTGGATAAAGTGCTGTTATTTCTTTATTAGAATCATTCTCTGGGACAGCATCATTGCTTTCTTCCAATCACCTTCATACTTTTTTGACTCTGATGCAAAGATTAATAGAATATAATAAATAGAATTAATAGAATATGATAAACTGTGAAATAAACTGTTTCCTTTCTTGTCCCACCAACAAATCTCCTTGTCCTCCCAAGTTACATTTTGTCACTAAAACTAAAGATTCTTGTCTTAGAAATCCATCAAATCAACTGTGGCATGCTGCATAGGGAAGGCGCATTCAATTAAGTCAAAACACCTTGGTTCTGTTCCAGAACTTGCTCTAATTCTGCAGTTCTAATTCCACTGGGTCCCAATTTCCTTGTTAGTAAAATGAGTAAGGCAAGCTATGATTACCACACTCCTTGCAAACTTCATTATTCATTCATTCAGTATTAAGTGAAAACCTGCAGTGCCTACAATGGAGATATAAAATGCCTCCAGGAGCCCACGGAGCAAATGAGATGGAGAAACAATATCCACAGAGGAAAAGGAACTTGGAAGATACATATGGAAGAAATGTTCCCTAAATGTTCTTGGAGATGGGAGTGGGGCAGGGGAGTGCAAAAGAGAGGTCCAGTTGGACAGGGACTCATGGAGTTAGAGGTGGTCTGGCAAACAGAAAGGACAGGATGAGGGGCTGAGGATGAGGAGAATGCCAAACACAGACAACAAAACAATATACTGTTAGTTCTTTAGAATTTGTGAAAACATGGACATAGGAGAAGGAATGACACTTGAGGGATGGTGGAGATGCCGGGGTTAGTTGGAACTCAGTGCATGGTGAGGAATGTCAGTAGATGAACCAGAAAGAGAAGCGGGGGCTACATTGCATAGGAGCCCTACAAGTATCAGGGTTTCCACTTAACCCAGGCAATGGGCTGCAGTGAAGGTCTGAAGCCTGGGAGCATGGTGGCAGCTGGGTGGGGATGAACTGGTGAGAGCAGGTCTGGCAGTGGCAAGATCAGGCAGGATACTCCTGCAGAACCAAAGCAAGAGAAAAGGCAGACCCAAGATACAGAAGTGGCAGTGAGGATGCAGAAGAGGGGCCATATATGACAGAGATTTCTGACCATTAAATATGGGTGGAAAGAGAATAAACTGAGACCATCGGATGTTGGTCTTACTCATTAAGATGGCATGTGAAGGTAGAGGAGCCATTATGAAGGCAAGATGAGATGTTCAGCTGGGGCTGTGGTGCCTAAAGTGTCTTAAGAGTGTGCAGATGGAGTTATCCATCAGGCGGTTATAGTCAGGTCTGGAGTTCAGGAAATGGGTCAAGACTTGGAGGTTAAAGACTTGTGGTTCCATGGGATTTTCCAGGAGAGAGTACTGGAGTGGGGTGCCATTGCCCCTCCAACTATATAACACAGAGGGCTATATTCAACATTCTGTGATAAACCATAATGGGACAGAATATTTTGTGTATATATATGTGTTTGTGTTGCTGCTGCTGCTGCTGCTGCTAAGTCGCTTCAGTCATGTCTGACTCTGTGCGACCCCATAGACGGCAGCCCACTAGGCTCCTCTGTCCCTGGGATTCTCCAGGCAAGAATACTGGAGTGGGCTGCCATTTCCTTCTCCAATGCATGAAAGTATACACACACAAACACACACACACAAGAAAGCAGCCAAGGATGAGATGGTTGGATAGCATCACCAACTCAATGGACACTAACTTGGGCAAACTCTGGAGATGGTGAGGAACAGGGAGGCTTATTGTGCTGCAGTCTATGGAGTCACAAAGAGTTGGACATGACTTAGTGACTGAACAATAAATACATGTGTGTGTTTGTGTATAACTGAATCATTTTGCTGTACAGCAGAAATTAACACAACATTGTAAATCAACTATACTTCAATTTAAAAGAAAACTGCCACACACACAAAAAATAAGACTTAGAAGTTAACATGGACATCCATAATAGCATCTAGATGGTAGAGGTGTATTGACTTTTCTTCTTCTCCCCTTAACCTTTTTCTTACATCCCCTGCACAGTGCTGCTAGGACTAGAACCTCCAGAAATGCTTTTTAGGTTGACTGATTGCATGAATGGTTGCGGTATTTCTACTTGTCAAAAAATCCATAGGATGGAAGGCAGCTTTCTCTTAAAATCTGAAGAAGGGACCTGGACTTACGGACGGAGGGAATTCTTTTGGAAGGGAAGTAATTCCCTTTTGGGGGATGGAAGTAAATCCTAAACAAAGCATCTCTGTCTAATATCACATCCCAAGACCATTTCCTAGAATCCTTAGAGCAAAATATCTACAGTTAAGAGTTCAACGGATTGAGAAAAATGACAGAGAAAAAATATGGGAAGGTAGAAGGTAGGTAGATCCGAAAGAGTACACCAATGAATGTGTGATCTAAACATGGGATTCATTCTCTCCATTTAAAGATCAAACTGTGCATTTAAAATTGGTATCATTCACAGATGGAGAGAAGAGACTCGTGGACACAAGTGGGGAAGGAGAGGGCAGGTTGAATTGAGAAAGTAGCATTGACGTATATACACTACCTGTGCAAAATAGATAGCTAGTGGGAATCTGATATATAACACAGGGAGTCCAGCCTGGTGCTCTGTGATGACCTAGAGAGGTGAGGAAGGCTCAAGAGGGATGGGATAGATGGCTGATTTGCATTGTTGTACAGCAGAAACCAACACACATTGTAAAGCAATTGTCCTCCAATTAAAAATTAAAAAGTAACGAAAAATAAAAATAAAAAGTAACTAAATAAAAGGTACTTGATAAATTTAAAATAGTAAATAAATAAAATTGGTGTCATTTACTACATGTGTGGGGCTCCTTCAGCAAGTAAAGAATCTGATTGCAATGCAGGAGATATAGATTCCGTCCCTGGGTTGGGAAGATCCCCTGGAGGAGGAAATAGCAACCCATTCCAGTATTCTTGCCTAGAGAATTCCATGGATAGAGGCACCTGGTTGGCTACAGTCCATGGGACTGCAAAGAGTCAGACATGACTAAACAACCGAGCATGCGTAAGTACTTCCTGTATGTGCATGTGGGAAGTGCTGAGGAAGGTGCAGTGGTTCTCAGCCGCAGTGGGACAGATGTAGATGGTGAAAGCTGATAGATGGAGAGAAAATGGAAAGACAAGTTTCCAGCCGTCTGTGCCTTTGGGGGGGGGGAGTTTGAGGCTAAAGTTTAAGGTAGAGAGATAAAGGTAAGAAGGGACACAAACTTCATATCCCCTGCTCATGCTTAGAAAAGGATGGCTTCTTTTTCTAAAAACATTGAAAATGTTCATATGGCCCATAATTCAGACAATAAACTTTCTATCAGGGTTCTTCCAAGCAACCTACCTGCTGGTAGTTAAAGTTATGAAACCATGAAAGTAAGTGTTTTCCAAAGAAATAGATGAGTGAGACGGAAAAGGGTAAGGATTAAACACTAAGATTGGCTCTTAAATCGTTTCAGTTAACAGACCATTTGAGAATCTGTTTATCTACGGATCTTCTCCCCAGGGGAAAAATGTTAACAACTTTTAGCATGGAATTTAATGGGGTTCACTGGTTCCAGGATTCCAGGATACCAAGTCAAGAAGAGGAAGGAAGAGGACACACACAAAAACAATTTCCACCCTCCCATTTTGCTATTATAAATCAGTCTTTCCAAAAATGCTAATCGTCAGTAAAAGAGATCCTTGGGGGTTTGGTTTTGTTTTTCCTGCCATTGAGAAGCTACTACAGTGTTTCTATGCTGAAGAGAGAGACACTGAGAATTGTGTTTGTATAAAATGTATATATCAATTATATTTCAATAAAACAATGAGTATACATTCTTTACATGAGATTCCATGCATACACAAAACATGGAAAACTACAAACAATCAAAATAAACTACTGATGCATGCTATACCATACATGTATACCATTATATTAAACATTGTATTATGTCAAAGAAGGCACACATAAAAGATCACACATTGTATGAATCCATTAATATAATGTCTACAAAAGGGAAATTTAGAGAAACAGAAAGCAGATCAGTAATCACCTAGGCTACTGGGAGTAGAAGCTGATCCTACAAACAGACACAAGGGAATTTAAGTCACTAAACTGAACACTTATGGGTGAAAATTCTTTGCACAATACACCTTGATAAAGCTACTATTCAAAAGATGTCTCCAGAAACAAACCAGCACCTGAGGATTTTCAAATGGAGCATCGATGTTTGGTAGGCATTATTTCATGCTATTTGGAATTTACTTTATAAAATCCTCCTGTATCAAGTTGTGGACAATCAGATTGTTTCTTTTCAAAGAATCCTATTACATCAAGCCTCTGGACTGAAGATGCAATTGTAAAGGAGATTAGTCTAACAAGTCTGTTCCATTAAGTACTCTAGAAATGGCTGCAGTAACTTCCTGTGGTCAGGAGGGAACGTGTGACTATGACAGCTCATGTTCCATGGGGATGACTCCTTTGTGCTACTATTCCATGGATAGTTGAAGTGGTTTGGCGTAACATAAATAATCTTTTTGTCCTCGGTAAGAATTTGCTTAAGTAGAACCATCATCTTTATGCCATTAGGTTGAATTTTAGGACTTAGTCTTGTTTTGCTGGCTTTCATTCCATTTATATTTGGCTTTCTTAGGAATTAACCACAAACCATTAGTGAAAACAATATAGAAGCCTGGGGAATCATACAGAAAGTCTGGACAAAAGCAGTCAAGGAAGTTCTCAGCAAAATTTCTCAGAAACTTTTTTCCCTGAGTTCTCCAAGGACACAGACAAATACCTCTATTTAAAAAAAAAAATCATTAAAAAGAAAAAACCGTTTGGAACTATTTCCATGGGAAATCTCTGACCTGTCCTCAGCTTCCTCCCTTCCCCACTCCCTGCTCCATGACACAACACCCCAGCAGATGCACGTGGAAAAAGGCCAAGACTGTATTAATTTTGAAAAGAAAAACAAAATTGAGTCCTGTTGTCTATAAAGAGAAGAGAGTATGGCAACCCATTCCAGTATTCTTGCCTGGAGAGTCCCAGGGACAGAGGAGCCTGGTGGACAACAGTCTATAGGGTTGTAAAGAGTCAGACAAGACTGGAGTGACTTACACACACACACACACACACACACACACACACACACACGTCTGTAAAGAAAGAGGAAAGATCTAGAAGCATCTTTTAAGTATGGCTGAATATTCTACCTCCAAGATTCTGATGAATGCAGCAGAGAGGGATGTTGGAATATTTTGACAAGGGGAAGACTGTCTTCAGAAGAGTCTGACATAACCCTCAGGTGGGAGAGGCAGCATATGAGGATTCCAAGTGAGGGTGAAGGGCAGCACGTGTTCTCTGAAAAATCTACCTACATTCGTTTGCCCATGGTTGTTTAGTCACTCAGTCGTGTCCAACTCTTTGCAACCTCATGGACTGTAGCCCGCCAGGTTCCTCCGTCCATGGGATTCTCAGGCAAGAATACTGGAGTGGGCTGCCATTTCCTTCTCCAGGGGACCTTCCTGGTGTGGGGATCAAACCCACATCTCCTGCATCATGGGCAGATTCTTTACCGCTGAGCCACCTAGGAAGCCCTCATTTTCCTATAGGAGTTGGCTATCTCCTCAATACTCCCACCATGTCACTCCGAATATAGCTCCAAAGTATAAATGTTTTGGTGTTGGTCATAACCGATCATTGTCCTTCTTCCTCCAGAGACATACCTGTGACCTAACACATGGCTCCCTCCACAGTTCCTGGCACACTGCCTTTCAAAATGTGTGTTCTAATGTATCCGATAAAACTGAGAAAGGCTGTTAAAGAATTTTTATAAACAAAAGTAACTATGGAGTGAAATGAATTTGTGGGAACAATTACATTGATTAACAACCCATTTTACCAGAAGGAAGAATATCATCATTCAGATTTTTCCAGTAGGGCTTCCCTGGTGGCTCAGTGGTAAAGAATCTGCCTACCAATGCAGGAGACACGGGTTCAGTCCCTGATCCGAGAAGATTCCACGTGTTGCAGAGCAACTAGGCCCTAGTACCGCAACTACTGAGCCTGCGCTCTAGAGCCTGCAAGCTGCACTACTGAAGCCCTCGAGCCCTAGAGCGCATGCTCCGCAACAGCAGCGGGGCCACCGCAGTGAGACGCCTGCGCACTACGATTTAGAGTTGCCCCCATTTATCTCAACTGGAGAAAAGCCTACGCAGCAATGAAGGTCTAGCACCCTGAAAAATAAATAAATAAAATTTTTAAAAGACATTCCAGCAGGTTTTGTGCTCAATAGCCACAAACTTGTTTTTGCAAACCAGTTGCTTAAACGAATGAGCAACATGATATTTGCCTTTATCACTAGGAGTTTGTCTAATTAATGTCACGTCAAAGAAACGTTCGAGCATGCCTTTGTAAGGCTTGTGTAAAATTTCTTCCTGAACATTACTTTTTGGCAAATCTACATAAAGGATTTGCTGTATGTAGTGCGCTTCATTTTTGTATTGTGCGTTTTATCTACAGCTATTGCCACCTGTTTTGCAAACCAGCCAATCTGTTGTGGTGGTGCCAATATTTGAAGTTATATGATAGTTTCTCTTTAAAGATGAAAGGCACCGTACCAATATTAAAAAATAGTCTGATCCTACAGAACACTTTATAATTAGATGCAATGTGCTTTTGGAAAAGCCCTATAAAATGTGCCCCAAAAATAGTGTGATAAACCATGCCTGTGAGGTCATCTCTCATTCTGCATAACTCTTAACTCAACAGCATGATTTTCATAGGAAAATTGAACTCTAATGACAGAAGGTCGCTAGTAAGAGAAGGAAGGGGAAAAGATGCAATCAGTTCTCAATACTTTTATAAAGCTGGTTTTCATTACACTCAAAGCATAGCAAGAGGATGTATTGATTAAATAAGTTACCACTAGTTATTTCATCACATAGTTAAACAACAGGAAAGCTAGACCTAAAAGCAGCTGATACAGATCTGCCCGTGAACACACAGCAGGGGAAATGGCCGCATTCCAGTCTCTGCCATTTGGTGACACCTCATTGAAAAAGAGATAAGGAACAAGAGAAATGACTGTGAACTTTCTTTATCCCAGCTAGTTAAGAGGATGTTTACTTCCACTCACCTTAATGACTACATATCAGTAGTTTCTCCATATCTGATCGAAAGTAAACAGATCTTTTTATGATTTATTTCACTACAATTTCAGTTTTTTATGAAGACTCCACTGAGTCTGAAGCCTGGAAAGATGTGAATGGTCCTGAAGCAACAGGGGAGCTCAAATGCCCAAGCAGAAAGACAGCATGGTTCATTGTTCAAAGACCTTTTTACTTAAGTGATCCACAGTGATGGCAGGAGAAAATGATGTGTCTTAGACCTGGCTAAAGTTAAACTTGCTTTAATAAAGAACCTGGGAGAGGACTTCCCTGGTGGTCCAGTGTTGAGTCTGTCTTCCAATGCAAGGGAAGCAAGTTTGATCCTTGGTAGGGAAACTAAGATCCACATGCCCAAGGCAACTATTGAGGCTGTGTGCCAACTAAGACATGATGTGGCCATAAACAAATAAATGAACACATACAGTTTTTTAAAGAGAGACTACAAGAGAGGAACTCAAAAGAATGCTTGAAAAGCTGTCTTGGAGAAACTCAACCAATTCTACTCATTTGTTAGGTATCTCAGAAGGAAAAAGTGGGGAAATCTACAATTGGAAATTGTAAAATAAAATGGTTGACTATAACCCAAAGTGTTTAATTAAATGACTTTGTTTTTATTTTTTTAATTTATTAAATGACTGCTTTTTTTTTTTTTTACTTTACAATACTGTATTGGTTTTGCCATACATTGACATGAATCCACCACGGGTGTACATGAGTTCCCAATCCTGAACCCCCCTCCCACCACCCTCCCCATATCATCTCTCTGGGTCATCCCAGTGCACCAGCCCCAAGCATCCTGTATCCTGTATCGAACCTAGACTGGCGATTCATTTCCTACATGATAGTATACATATTTCAATGCCATTCTCCCAAATGATCCCACCCTCTCCCTCTCCCACAGAGTCCAAAAGACTGTTCTATACATCTGTGTCTCTTTTGCTGTCTCGCATACAGGATTATCATTACCATCTTTCTAAATTCCATATATATGTGTTAGTATACTGTATTGGTGTTTTTCTTTCTGGCTTACTTCACTCATATAATCGGCTCCAGTTTCATCCACCTCGTTAGAAATGATTCAAATGTATTCTTTTTAATGGCTGAGTAATACTCCATTGTGTATATGTACCACAGCTTGCTTATCCATTCATCTGCTGATGGACATCTAGATTGCTTCCATGTCCTGGCTATTATAAACAGTGCTGTGATGAACATTGGGGTACATGTGTCTCTTTCAATTCTGGTTTCCTCGGTGTGTATGCCCAGCAGTGGGATTGCTGGGTCATAAGGCAGTTCTATTTGCAGTTTTTTAAGGAATCTCCACACTGTTCTCCATAGTGGCTGTACTAATTTGCATTCCCACCAACAGTGTAGAGGGTTCCCTTTTCTCCACACCCTCTCCAGCATTTATTGCTTGTTGACTTTTGGATCGCAGCCATTCTGACTGGTGTGAAATGGTACCTCATTGTGGTTTTGATTTGCATTTCTCTGATAATGAGTGATGTTGAGCATCTTTTCATGTGTTTGTTAGCCATCCGTATGTCTTCTTTGGAGAAATGTCTATTTAGTTCTTTGGCCCATTTTTTGATTGGGTCATTTATTTTTCTGGAGTTGAGCTGCATAAGCTGCTTGTATATTTTTGAGATTAGTTGTTTGTCAGTTGCTTCATTTGCTATTATTTTCTCCCATTCAGAAGGCTGTCTTTTCACCTTGCTTATAGTTTCCTTTGTTGTGCAGAAGCTTTTAATTTTAATTAGATCCCATTTGTTTATTTTTGCTTTTATTTCCAGTATTCTGGGAGGTGGATCATAGAGGATCCTGCTGTGATTTATGTCAGAGAGTGTTTTGCCTATGTTCTCCTCTAAGAGTTTTATAGTTTCTTGTCTTACGTTTAGATCTTTAATCCATTTTGAGTTTATTTTTGTGTATGGTGTTAGAAAGTGTTCTAGTTTCCTTCTTTTACAAGTGGTTGACCAGTTTTCCCAGCATCACTTGTTAAAGAGATTGTCTTTATTCCATTGTATATTCTTGCCTCCTTTGTTGAAGATAAGGTGTCCATAGGTGTGTGGATTTATCTCTGGGCTTTCTATTTTGTTCCATTGATCTATATTTCTGTCTTTGTGCCAGTACCATACTGTCTTGATGACTGTGGCTTTGTAGTAGAGCCTGAAGTCAGGCAGGTTGATTCCTCCAGTTCCATTCTTCTTTCTCAAGATTGCTTTGGCTATTCAAGGTTTTGAAATTATTTGTTCTAGCTCTGTGAAAAATACTGTTGGTAGCTTGATAGGGATTGCATTGAATCTGTAGATTGCTTTGGGTAGTATACTCATTTTCACTATATTGAAAAATGACTGCTTTTAAATCCATATTTCAAGGTATATATAATTTATATACTCTTTTCTTAAATGTACTTTTGGAGAACTATTTGATGCAAAGGGGATATGAGACACTTTTTTTTTTTTTTATGAGACACTTTTTACCAAATCTTTTCCCCTGAGATTTAGTAAGTAGTAAGTGTTTGGACAGGTAAAGATAAACCTAAATTTATTCTAAACTCAGAATAAATTCAGCCTTCCCAGGTGGCACTAGTGGTAAAGAACCAACCTGCCAATGCAGGAGACATGGGTTCAATCGCTGGGTTGGGAAGATCCCCTGAAGGAGGGCATGGCAACCTACTCAAGCATTCTTGCCTGGGAAAATCCTATAGACAGAAGAGCCTGGTGGGCTACAGTCCATGGGGTGGCAAAGAGTAAGACACTACTGAAGCAATTTAGCATGCATGCATGCACAGAATAAATTCAATTAAAACTGGATTTTGCTCACGGCCAAATGATTTCCTCATCCCTTGAGTTGATATTTTAATTCCATAAAAGAGCTGTGAGGTTGTAAATTGCTGCAGCTGCTGCTGCTGCTAAGTCACTTCAGTCGTGTGACCCCATAGGCAGCAGCCCACCAGGCTCCCCCGTCCCTGGGATTCTCCAAGCAAGAATATTGGAGTAGGTTGCCATTTCCTTCTCCAATGCGTGAAAATGAAGTCGCTAAGTCGTGTCCGACACTTCATGACCCCATGGACTGCAGCCTACCAGGCTCCTCCACCCATGGGATTTTCCAAGCAAGAGTCCTGGAGTGGGGAATGCCACTGCCTTCTCCATGTAAATTGCTAGGCTTCCATTTATCCAGTGTGCTGCTACTTCAGAATAACCTTTTCTCTGTCTACCCTAAAAATCAGCACTGTTGTATGAGGAGCAAGCTTGGAGTCTATTAAGCAGACAAGAATTGCTGGATCATATGGTAACTCTATTTTTAGTTTTCTAAGGAACATCCATGTTTTCCATAGTGGTTGCACCAATTTACATTCCCACCAATAATATATCTATTTCCTTTTCATATATAAATGTTTATAATATCAATTCTACATATTAATGTGTATTCAGTCACTTCAGTCATGTCCAACTCTTTGTGACCCCATGGACTGTAGCCCGCCAGGCTCTTCTGTCCATGGGATTTTCCAGGCAAGAATACTGGAGCTTGTTGCCATTTCCTGCTCCAGGAGATCTTCCTGACCCAGGGATTGAACCTGGGTCTCCTGCATTGCAGGCAGATTCTTTACCATCTGAGCCACCAGAGAAGCCCCATATTAATAGTTTCTAGTAATTGATATTCTTTCTCTCTCCCATTTCCTAAGCTACCAAAGTCTAGCACTTAAAATATATACTTGGTCAAGCTTCTCCAAAAATCACCCCTTACAAAATGAAGTTTACTAGATATTCCAAAATAAGACTCAGTTAAAGGGATATGTGCTTAACTTCCTACCTTGCACAAAGATGGTGGCAGTTGAGCTTGGACCAGTATCATTTTTTTAATAACAGCTTGAGATAAAATTCATATACAGTAAACTTCACCCCTTCAGTGTATACAATTCAATGATTTTTAGTATATTCAGAATTGAACCAGGTATAACCATCACCATTATCTAATTTTAGTACATTTCATCACCCCCAAAAGAATCCCTAAACCCATTAGCAAGGGCTCCCCACCCCTCACCACCTCCAGCCCCTAGCAGCCACCAATCTACTTTTGGTCTTGGCACTCTTGTCAAAGCACCATGTTCTTTGAACAACAAATCTGTACCAAGTAAGCTTCATTTTTCTTCTCTTCTTTTTCACATATTTTAAGTTTTCTTAACCATTTAAAATTTCTATGTTGCCTTGAATTTCTCCTTGCCTGTCCATCTTAGCGATAATCCTGTGCCAGGATTCTTGAATTCATCTATACACTCAATGTCTTTTTACTATTATTATTATTATTCTAACTCCAAAGCTCAGAGGCAATAGCCCTTTTATTACCAAAACAGGCTAAGTGAGGAAACTAGTTGGTGTTTAAGAGTCTGGGATCAGAAGAGAAAGGACAGGTAGAATGAGAGTGTGCCTCGACTTCATTTTACAAGCCACCCCTACCCCCAGCTCCATCTGGTACCTTTCCAGTTCTCAGCATCTGAAACAATGCCTGGTGTCTGGCACCTCTGGCATAAATCATCACTGAGTGAAGGAAGGAATACACATATTTCTTTATGACAGGTTTACAGATTTATCCCTCCCTAGAGCTCCCCAGCTCCCAGTCAGTATCCTTATTTTCCTTCAAAAATTACCTATTATATAGCATCCTGATGCTATATGTAATGTATAGAGATATGTCAACTTGGAGTGTGTTTCCTAGATTGCACCATTCAATGAATTCTCAGAATCCTTCTTTTTGGTGAACACCGAATTATAAGAATGGCTTTCAATTAAATCCCCCAAATAATGGCTTGCACACTTTTCCCCACTGCACATGAAAATATGAATAGCTTCATTCACAAGCATCGGTTCTCTCATTCATGTTTCTTGGCATCTCTTTCCTAGCTCACCCCGAGACTGTCTCCTTCAGTGTGTGCAGATGATTCCAACCTCTGTGATGTTCTTCCATGCAGACAGGTGAGGGGAAGGAATAGAGGTGTGGGGAAGGAGCCTGCAAGTCTCCACACAAACCGTCCTTTCAGTTCAAGCATGAAAATGGAGATAAAAAGCCAAACCTGCAGACATACTGAACTCGGCAGGAGCCAAGAGTTACCTTTGAGATTGGCAGTTCCAAAAGGCATCAACAGGAATCCTTCTGGTAATTACCAGTTGGGAAATGTCATGCCATTGATTGTGACAGACACGAAGCAGCTGCGCTTTGTTGAGGGCGAACAGGGGCCGGGCCTGAGCGGTAACAACAGCGGGCCAGCTGCGGCCTGTGCCCCACTTCCTCCCCACAAACCTCTCTCCCTCAGTGCTTGCCAAGCACGGCAGCGATTAATCACCCTGGAGAAGTGGATCTAACACGGCTGCAATTGCCTGTTGAAGATTAACTGAGTCTATCATATTTCCAGCCAGATTCAGGGGCTGGGGGTGGGGTGGAGGTGAAGAATCTTTTTATAGGAAAGATTCTCAGTCAAATGAATTGCAAAGATCTCAGGCAAAGATTAATTGCAAAGATCTCATTCCCATTCCGACTGAAATTTAGACTCTTTTAGCCAGAAATCCTGATTGTTGAATGAGAGACACAGAAAGGACACACACATTTGCCTTGGTGAATTCCTGGTGTGGAATCAAAGGTGAACAGTGCAAGCTAATACAGGTGGCCCTGTAGCCTCAGTTGTTGTGCAAAGATCCATTTGTACATATTCTGCCTATTGTTTGCATAAACAGTTCTTCTGCACCAATGCCCTCGTTTCCTGGGTGAATTGCAGTCTAGGCCAGGGATCCTGGGCTACCAGCCTCAACCTCAGGGTAAAGCGGACCTCCCATTGAAGGGCTACTCTCCTCCCTCTGAGAAAGCCGCTGCCTCTGAAAGTCATAGGGCCTGGGCAGGGGAGCTGCTTAGGCCACACACTGCAAAACCAGGGGCTGCCAGAGAGATGGTGGAACTCACTCATCCCATATGCCTGAGACGGAAAGTTTGCGTGACCTCAGTTCTGGCTTCTGGGTGACAAGCAATAGGCATCACCTCGGGTAGTTCTGGAATTCCCTTGCTTTTTTGTCTATGATGCAACAGATGTTGGCAATTTGATCTCTGGTTCCTCTGCCTTTTCTCAATCCAGCTTGTACATCTGGAAGTTCTTGGTTCACCTATTACTGAAGCCTAGCTTGAAGATTTTGAGCATTATCTTGCTAACGAAGGTTGAGAGCCCAAAATTGATGTTTTCAAACTGTAGTGCTGGAGAAGACTCTAAGAGAATCCCATGAATAAGATCAAACCAGTTAATCCTAAAGGAAATCGACACAGAATATTCACTGAAAGGACTGATGCTAAAGCTCTAATACTTTGGCCACCTGATGCAAAGACTTGACTCATAGGAAAAGACTCTGATGCTGAGAAAGACTGAGGGCAGGAGGAGAAGGGGACAACAGAGGATGAGATGGTTGGATGGCATCACCGACTTGATGCACATGACTTTGAGCTGCTCCAGGAGATGGTGAAGGGCAGGGAAGCCTGTCCATGGGGTTGCAAAGAGTTGGACATGACTGAATGACTGCACAACAACAGGGTAGCTATCATCTCAGGACCCTGAGTGGTGGATATGGGGTAAACCCCAGGGTATCTTTATATCTATATGTAATCACTGTCCTTAAATACCCCAGCTTCAGGCCTCCAGGAAAATTTCCAGAGACTGTCATTTCACGGAGGGAAATGATCATGTCTCCTTACTAACTTCAGAATATCTCATTTGACTCTGTCTGCTCATTCCTTTAAAAGTGTCATCACGGCATCATCTGCAGGCAAGCTAACTTCTATTTTAATCTGTTCATTTATGTAACACTGACTCCTGCCAAACATACTGCTGTTTTTATTTTAAAAGCTATGTCTACATCAATACTTCTTAATAACATAAATATTTCTAAATAACACCTAAGGCATATATGGACCACCCTTAAAATAGAAGGAATCTATAGGTTTTTACATGGGGAAAGAAATCCTCAATACATTGGAAGGCAAGAAAAGCAAAGACAGAATGTTTTGAATGAGCTCATTTCCTGAAAGATAGTCATACATAGAATATAATTTGAAAGAATATGCAAGTTGTTGACAGCAGCTGTTTCTAGGAGGAAAGATTATTGAGAACTTGTACTTCCTACATTTTTAATTCCTGTAATATCCGAAATGTTTTTTAATAGATCCTAGTAGTTGGAAAAACAATTAAGATAAAAGTAAGTGCCAGGCAAAGCCAACCATTACTTGTAATTTGAGAACAGAGAATGCTTAAGGCCCTAGGGACTCACCACTCAGAATGTGGCCCCCAGGACACCAACAGCAGGTCACCTTGGTGCTTCTTAGAAATCCTGAATCTTAGTCCCTTTTCTATGTTTATGTTAACAGTCACATTTAAGTGGAGAAAGCTTGGTCTGCCCATATAACTATTACCTCCTTCACCTCATGCATTTGATTCCTTTTCATAATAATGAAAATAATTTTCAGAAGTTAGAAAATATCCATAGCTATTTTATTTTATAACTTGTACTAAACATATTAGGACCAGCTTTTTAACCATTCAATCGCAATGGTCCCAGCTCCCACTGAAAGGGAGGCACTCCTCTCTTTACTGAGACAGAAAGTCAAGACTGAATCCATGTTCTCCAGTGCCCATAGTCAAGTAAGAGAGAGAGGAATAAGGAGACGGATGAAAAATGTGTAAAAATGGTATGTGGAAGTTTAGTTGTTCTGTCTGTGTCCAACTCTTGCAACCCCATGGACTATACCTCACCAAGCTCCTCTGTCCATGGGATTTCCCAGGCAAGAACACTGGAGTGGGTTGCCATGTCCTTCTCCAGGGGAATCTTCCCAACCTAGGGCTCGAACCCAGGTCTCCTGCACTCAGGCGGGTCTCCCGCATTGCAGCCAGATTCTTTCCCAACTGAGCCACCAGGAAAGGCTAAAAATGGTATAAACACAAGGGAAAAAGTGATAAAGAGCCACGACTAACCAAAAAGTCTACGTGCTGTTTTGCCGAACAAAGAACATTCAATAATGCCTTTGCTGATCTTGCTGACTTTTCACCACTCAGAAGTAGAGGAAGGATACTGATTGGACTTAATTGTGACCATTGAGGAAGGATAAGCTGATGATATAAAAATAAAAAGAAATTTGGGGTGGAAAAGTAACAATGTCATCTTGAGTTTATTTTATTCAGCAAGTCCCCTCCATAGGAACCTTCAAGTTGTGAACTTTCAAAGATGCAAATGTGAGTTCCAGCGCCCGTATGCCAGCTATTGCACTGTGCTACTGTATTTTTCAAGGAATTTTTTTCAAGGTAAGAATAAAACTGTTTTCTTTATTTTTGTGTTAGTTTTTTATGCATCATTTGTGTGAAAAGTATTATAAACCTCTAACAGTACAGTACTATATAACTGATTTTGCTAGTTGTTTATCTGGGCTAACTTTGTTGGACTTACGAACTAATTGGATTTATGAACATACTCTCAGAAGAGAACTCATTCGTATATAAGAACTTATGCTTACAACCAAAAAACCATGGATATAGCTAGATTTTAGACACATCACACTGATCTGACCATCTAAGATGAATATAGTTCAATTAGAGGAGAATGTCCTAAAAATGAATCGTTTGATCTATTCATCTGCCCATTGTCAAGGTTGGAGGAGGAATATTTATAAAGAGATTGGTTCTAACAAGAAGTCTCTGGAAATTTGTTAAGAAAATTTCAGAAAGTCACTTACAAACAATAAATCAGTGTGCAGATGATCGAGGTTTTTATGACACTCTCCTTTAACATATGTATACAGTATTTGATCCTAAGTCCAATTAATAGGAGCTTAGGTGGGTGCGTTGAAGGTGCGAACTCGTAGGGAGAGATTGATCTTTTTGCTCTCTTGGGAACTGGAGACTTGGAGACTGCCAATAAGAGAAAATGACACACTATACTGGTCATTTTCTGAAGAAAGAATATAAAAGGCTGGATAAAAATAAGGTGCTTTGAAGTACCATTACATGCATGACTTCCGTGGACAGCCCTGGAGGCTGGGACAAGAGAGGGTGCAGTGATCATTTAAGAGTCAGGGGCCGGTCGCGCCTACAAGCCCAGAGTCTACCACACATCTGGAACATTTCAATAGAGGCCGGGGAGATAAGATTGACAGCTTCATGTCAGACACAATTAGAGGAACCAGGGTTTCAATCCCTGATACGTGAGATGAAAGTGAAGTGGGACAAAAGCAGAAATAATAGCAACTCTTTAGATAAAAGTGAATAGGTCAGAGATGTTTGTGACATAAATAAGAGAGATCCACCCAAGTCATGCGCCTTTGAACCCAGCAATGTCTTGACAACCCTTACTGACATTCCAACACTTGAGCCAGAAGAAATCGCTCAGCAGAATCGTCCATCCAGGATTCTAGTCCTTATTATTACATGTCATTTCTAAAGAGCATTATCAGAACTTCTTAGTTGATCTTTTTAATACGTAAATGAAAACGCATGGAGATTGTATTTAAAATATGTCATACATAGCCCTTTTCCCTCCACAAAAAGATAGAAAGAGCCTCTGTTTTAACAGATAAAATGGGACTGTTCATTAAATTATTTAATATGTGGTCTATTCCTTTGGATATAACCCTCAACTTAAAAGCCCTCACATTTTTTGAAACTGGTGCTATCAGACTAAAACAGTGGAATTAAAGACATTGGTTTATATTGTTTACTTGTTCAAGTAAAGATTTGAGGCGCCTTACAGAAAATAAAATGTGTGATAAAATGAACAGAATAGAAATTCAAAGAAAAATTAGGACCCAAGAGAGAAAATAAAAAACATGATGACTGTGTGCTTTATAGTTTGCAAGATTGTTGTGAATAAGTTGCAAACTCTGCCCTGGTCTTCCTGGTAAAGAATAATTATTCTCACAGTCATGAAAAAATTATTAAACCTCTGCATAGGAGATGATGCAGAAAAAGCACATGTTGTTGGTTTTCTTTCTTTTGTTAATATATGGACAAGGTAGGGTCAACATTAATCTCTGGCCTTTTTGAAATCCTATAGTATTCACTGTGCTATTCGAAGTGTGTTCTCAGGACCAATAGCAGCAACAGCATCACTGGGAGCTTGTTAAACACGCAGACTCTGTCCTCACCCAGACCTGCCAGATCAGGAACTGGGTCTTTTTTTGACATTTATAAAACGCATTTTATTTTGTTTTTATTTTTTATTGAAATGTAGTTGATTTACAATATTGTGTTCATTTCACGTATACAGCAAAGTGACTCAGGTTATATACTTTTTTTTCCTTCTTTAGATTCTTTTCCATTTTATTACAAGATATCTAATATATAGTCAGAACCTGCATTTTAACAAGATCCCCAAGTGATCCACATGCACATTAAAGCTTCAGAAGCACAAATCAATGATATTAATGATCACATGTTGTCTTGTTTTTACACAAAGGTTTAATATGTGTCCACCTAATGTTCTAACAAACTATCAGCTGCTCAGGGCAAAAACTAGTTTATTCCTTTTTCTTCCATGACATCAAGCACATCAGAACACTGTAGCATGAATAAAATAATTTTTAAATAAATAAATAATCCTAAGAGGAAAGAAACTAGACCAAGAAAATCAAGGTATACAAGGTAAAATTATAGTAAGGGTTAAATGCTTTAATAGCTTGATAGTGTTTGAAATAACATTAATAACAACTAAGTAGTAAACTAAGTAATAACAACTAACTAAATAATAAAAAATTTATTATTTATTTGTGGCAGATACTAATAAGCATTTTTATTATTGTCTTCACAGCACCATAAAGTAGTATTATTACTCTTATTTTATAAATGGGAAAATTGAGATAAAACAAATTGTTCAAATCAACCACTCGAAAGTAGTAGAACTATAGTTTAAGCATAGGCTGTTTATTACACAAGCCACAGTTTTAGCCACAATTATCTGATGAGAACTGATGCCTGGGTTTCTGACTGATCCAAAACAGCAAGACCAAGTACTGAGATCAGAAAGTAGGAAAGCTCACACGGATCAAGCGATTGGCTCTGATGGAGGTTCATAAGTGACTAGCTCACATTTTTAAACAACTGTGGCGTGCTTATATTTCTGTGACTCTGTGAACTCACAGGCCTGCTTGTACTCATTTGAAAAGTATATTCTATCAGTGGAGATAGACACAGGGAAATGAACTGTGTAATAGGACATGGTGAGAAAGCTTATACATTACAGCACTCCAAACTACACAATAGTTAATAACTATTCAACCCTAGGGATGCTTCTATGTATAAACTGTTTCCCTAGACGACATTGCCAAAGATAATTTATCCTTTCTTGAGAAACTAAGGCTCCAGCAGGTCAGCATGAATTAGAGGTTTCTTTGGTGACATGTGTGTTAAGTTACCCATATTTTTCTTGATCCACTACATTTTCTCTCTCCTGTTGATGGCTATTGTAAAAAAAGAAGATAGCAGTTATGTGTGTCCATTTATACGGTAGGAAATATGTATGTAATGAGGGCCATCACAGATGAAGGTGAATATGTAAAGATCCATGAAAGGTGAGTTAGTGACCTGAAAGGAAGAAGATGATAGCATCCCTCCTTAAGGCTGAGATTCTTCTTGATTCCTCATAACTTCCCCAGTATCTAGCACTATATTCAGTACTTAGAAGGTATTTGATAAGTTTTATTGGATGAGTACCTACTGTGTGCTTAGTGAATAGGTACTCAAGAATTACCTATTGAAATTTACAATAACATATCTAGTTTTGAGTACCAGTCTGACTAGTAATGTGATTTTAAGTTGTTTCACCCATCTACACCTCAATTTCCTCATCTGTACAATGGGCACATAATGCTAACCTCATTAAATCATGATGATCAGGGAAATAACATAGATATATTGCTTAGCATGGCCTATGTCACATTATGTCAATAAATGTAGCTAGAAATACAAACATTCCAGCCTCAGTTTTTACCCATGATATCTTAGCCCAGCTTATGATTTTTTGCAGATATGTAGACCAGACAGGACCATGAACTGGCTGCCTTTGAGTGGCAGAGCTGGGACCATGATAGACCTTTGATCAGGTCTAGTCCTCCTTGGCCGTAGTCTATGGTGTCACAAAGAGTTGGACATGACTTAGGAAGGTCTTTCCTTAAGATACTGAATTGTGCAGGTATCTATCTCCATAAAAAACCTGTCTTCCAGGCTCTTACACAGCCCCAGTGAACGAATGGGTTTCCCATTTAAATGACAAGGAAGATCGTACAGTGAAGTTGCAGCCAGAAAGATCAAATTTGTCATCCAAGAGGAACCGTCTACACCACTTCCACTACTGACATGGGCTGCCCATGATTCTGTACTCCAGGAGGTCACTTAATCAGCTATCCCGAGTCCAGATTTCCTTGAAACCCTGTCCCTTTGGATGTTTTATATTCCTTTGTCTGGGCCCTAAGAGGACATATCTGGCAGACAAAGTATCTGGAAACTGAAGCCTGGTGCTGCATAGTTTCATGAACGATGAAAACAAGAGGAAATGAATCCAGTGCGTCATAAAGGAGGAATTAAGCCCTGGAGGGTGGCAAGTTTCTGGGGTCATGCTGACTGTGACCATTATGATGATGTTGACAAGAGGCAGTGTATAAAGTGGTTAAAACACTTTTAGTTACCATATGGTATCCTGAATGGAACTCTGGTATAGTAAAAGGACATTAGGTAAAAACTAAGAAAATCTAAATTATGGACTTCACATAACAATAACAATATTGTTTTATTATTTACAGCAAATGCATCATACTAATATAAGATATTGGGCTTCCCAGGTGGTGCTCATGGTAAAGAACCCGCCAGCCAATGCTGGAGACAGAAGAGACTCAGGTTCGATCCCTGGGTCAGGTAAATCCCACGGAGGAGGGCATGGCAACCCACTCCAGTAGTCTTGCCTGGAGAATCCCATGGACAGAGGAGACTGGCAGGCTACAGTCCATAGGGTTGCAAAGAGTTGGACCCAACTGAAGCAACTTAGCACACACACAATATAACATGTCAATACTAGGAGATGACTTCCCTGGTCATCCAGTGGCTGAGAATCTGCCTGCCAATACAGGTGACATGGGTTTGATCCCTGATCTGGGAAGATCCCACATGCTATGGCGCAACTAAGCCCATGCAACGTAACTATTCAGCCTGTGCTCTAGAGCCCAGGAGCCACACTATTGAAGTCTATACACCCTAGAGCCTGTGCTTGGTAACAAAAGAAGCCACAGCAATGAGACGCCTACACACTGCAACTAGAGAGTATCCCCCACTTGCTGCAACTAGAGGAAAACCTGTGCAGCAGCAAAGACCCAGCACAGCCAAAAATAACTAAATAAATATAAATACTCAAAAAAAAGAATAGGGGTAACTGGATGTGAGGTATACAGGAACTCTATAATATCATCTCATTTTTTCTGTAAATCTAGAACCATTCTAAAAAGTAAACTTTTAAAACATGGGAAGAGGGAATTGATGAGGAAATAGATGAAACAGGATTTGACCCAGAAATAATAACTGTTGAAGCTGAGTCATGAGTACAGGGAGGTTCATTACACTCTTCCGTCTACTATATGCTTGAACTTCTCCATTGAAAAAGTTTTTTTTTTTTTAATAACTTTCAATAAGGAAATGAGATTAAAAAGTACTATCCTAGATGACATTTTCTCCACAGTTCTATTTAAACATCAGTAAACTTACCATCTAGTAAAAAAAAAATTTAGTAATACGAAGCTTGATTTTGACAACCCAACTCAATCTAAAGCACCATTTGCTTCCTAAATAAAGTCCTCCCACTTGGTATTCATAGCTACCACGGACAGTAGACAGCTGTGCTCTCTGTGGAACTAGAGCTCTATGTATCTATAAATTTCAGATGCTATTCACCTATTTCTGGTTAAACTGACTCATATGAATATTCCCGAGTAGATTTACTCTCCAGCTTTAAGACAGTTGCTTCTTATTGCTTTCCTCTTTCCATCCACCAGGCTTGTGCTTCTCTGGTGGCTCAGACAGTAAGAATCTGCCTGCAGTGTAGGAGAACTGGGTTCTATCCCTGGGTCAGGAAGATCCCCTGGAGAACAGAATGGCCACCTACTCCAGTATTGTTCCCTGGAGAATTCCATGGACAGAAGAGCCTGGAGGGCTACAGTCGATGGGGTCGCAAAGCGTCGGACACAACTGAGCAACTAACACACACACACATACATCCTCTAGGCTTGGGATGAAGACTGTGTAATAAATTGGGGAGTGTTTATAATTCAATAACCACCACAAGCTATCCCAACTCCTATGTTTTACATGACTTATTACACAATTGATAATACGTAGCTTTTTTGTTAAAGTTGAGTAAATAGCAGAATAACAGTACTTGCTATGTTAAAAAAAATCTTTCAAAATGATGGTGAATCAAGGAAAAATATACTCTCATTTATTTTCTAAGATAGTTTACTTTTCAAAAAACTAGTCAAACAGCATAGTTAAAGGTGATAAAATAATAATTAGTGTAAGGGTACCATACAATAATGGTAGAAGTAAGTATTTTATAAACAGGGAAACTGCAGCAATGACAGATTAAAGCTGAACTCACAGAACGGTGAGTGACAAAGCCAGCTATATAAACACAAGTCTGAACGAAGTTAAAGCCCATGATTTCTGAATTAGATCAGACACCTTTCTTCCAAAATCTTCCATACAAAGACTCAAACTGAAAAATCTAAATGCACCCTTAGCCTCCAGTCAGTGTCTTTCCTCTCCAGATAGAGACCAACGGGTCAACACTAGCATTCTAGTAATCTTGCCATTCCATTAAGAAGACATGGCCTCGGTTTTGTCCTTCTCTCTCAATTCCCCTGTGCAACTCATTTTTCTTTATATTTATCAAGGTAACGCAATCGTTCCTGTTGCTGTAGTATTTAATCCCCAAACAACTGTTTTCATTGTTGTTGCCATTGCCAAGGATGGACATTCATAGGGTTATTGAGTTCCCATCTACAACACAGGGAGTTTTGCTATTATTTATTAAATGTGCTGGACTGCTGGTGTGCAAAATGTTTGCTTGTGAAAACAACATTGACCCAATTTAAGAAACTGCCTGCAAGAAGAATTATGTGGGAGTTGCACAATCTAGACTTTGATATTAACAAAAGCAGAGTCTTGGGAACAGGACAACAGCCTCTAAACTTCAGTCATTTCAAGCCTCACCTCTTTAATTCATACATCCAGCCATTTATTTATTCACAAGTATTTATGAGACATACTGCAGGCCAGATACCACACTGAGAGTGGCTAAGGGAGTAACTTACAAGCTACTTACAATGTCTCCCCTCCACTTTACATGGTTCACTGGAGTAGACCAGACGGAGCCCCAGAAAAGTAAGAAAGTATACACGATCCCTTCTGCAAACTACTCTGTGTCCATGACTTTTCTGAAGGGATGTTAATATTTCACACCAGCTCCATAAAGAGCTTGATGAAAGAATGGATGAGATAATGCCTGTAAACCCTGGTCACTTTCTAAACTAAGGTTACCAAATACAGATGTAACCAGGTAACACTTTCACAAACTGCTTTATTCCTGTGTGCCACCAACAGGACTCCACTCTTCCACCCTGCCTTGTTAGTGGAGCTTCCAAAGGGCAAGGCCAGTTTCTTGCCAGGGGCCTCAGGAGCGTGCAGAATCCTCAGGCACACTGAATTCTAATACCCCTGTTAATCCTCAGCCATTTTTTTAAAACTCTGCATGCTTTGGCTTCACCTACAAAAGACCTAACAAAGATTTTCTACAGAACAAACATCAGCAGAGAGAATAATTGTAAGACTCCTTACAAAAACAACTGTGAGGAGTATTTAGAGAGAGCCAGCAACGAACAAACTTGTCCCCACTTGCTGAGGAACCCAGGAGCTGTTCTGTTGAACTAGCCTCACTCACACAGGAGACAAGCCTCCCAGCCTAGCTCATGATGGGTCTTGTTATAATTCAGCTGGAGCCGGTGGTAAATATCCACCTGTCTATTACTCATTAATACAGAGAGACAGGATGTCAGCTGTTTCCGTGACTTGGAGAATCATAGGCTTTTACCACCTTCTGGCTTACTCTCAAAGTAATATTAGAGACAATAAGAAAGACAAAGAAAAAAAAGACAGGAAGATGCAATGTCAAAAATAAAAATAAATCACCATTGTCTGAAGGGTACAAAGATTACAGCCTTTATTTAACTTGCTTTACAGGTTTTCACAATTTACTTTGGCAGTTTGGTCATCTTCTTAGATGAAAACTAAAAGTCTTAGGAGAAAAATAAAAGTCTCCAGACTGGTTTACATATGGGAAATCTTATTCTGCTAAGGCTTATAGTCACTTTGATCTTTGATAGTTATTAACCCAAATAATTTATTATTATATATATATAATATATATATTATATAATGAAACATTTGTTGATGTTTCATTATAAATATATATAACTGGTGCTGACGTCTACTTGGGCAGTAAATAATTTGTGTTATATGTTACATAAAATGTTTAATGAAGATATGATTAGAGATCCTCTAATCCCTGGGTAGCTCAGTTGGTAAAGAATCTGCCTGCAATGCAGGAGACCTGGGTTCAATCCTAGGGTCAAGAAGATCCCCTGGAGAGGAAATGGCAACCCACTCCAATATTCTTGCTTGGAACAATCCCAAGGACAGAGGAGACTAGTGGACTATAGTCCATGGGGTCAGAAAGAGTCAGAGGCGAGTTAGCGACTAAACCACCACCATTTTGAATATTAAACAGAATTACTTCCTGACTTCAATTTAAATCTCAGGATATACTTTCTGTGCCAGTTACAACACTAGTGGTTGTAACAAATAAGTGTGAAAATTCAAGGGTTCAACCCAACATGAGTTGATTTCTCACTCATCCATCAGTCCAGGGTGGGCATTTCAGGAGCGTAGTGAACATTCCATCACATGAGGAGTCCAGGACCAGGCTCTGCCCATGCAATGGGGTCCCCTCCTCCCATGCCTTAGAACCCTGTCATCATCTGCATTCAGTGATGGGAGGGGACAGGGAGCATGAAGAAGACACAGGCTCGGTCAGATACCTCGGCCTCAAAGTGACACACACCACACATGGGCAAGGAAACCAGAGGCAGTCCTTACTGGGAGGACTGTTACATGCAGTCCTTACTGGGCAGCCACTTCCAAGGAGTCCACACCTTGGAAGGAAGGACACAAATTCTAAGGGACAGTGAGCCCCATCTGCTATGAGCACAAACCTATAGGGATGAGGTGCACAAAGCAAATTATTCCCGAGTGCCTTCCCAATTCACTGGCCAATGCCTGAAATTTTACAGTCTTTTGTTTAGGTTAGGACTGTGACTACCTATTCTAAGGCAAATGTGCTTCCAACTGTTCAGTTACTTATATCATGAACAACTTTCCGCTCCTTACTATATAGAAGAAGTTGGCAGAGTGAAAAGAGGCATGAGAAGATGAGAGCTTCAGGGTATGGAGGGGAGAAGAAGAAGAACATGGAGGAGGACTGGGGAATCCCTTCCTCTGAAACCTGTAGCCAGAGCCCTGGGACCCCCAGAGATGCTTTCATCCTCAGTGAAACTGCAAACAAATTCTGACCTTGGCTATGAAAAATGAAGCTCCTGAACTCAGTGGCTCTGGAAACTCACAGTCATACCCATAGCCCATCAGGCTCTGATCCTATAACCCGGACTAGTGTTTGACCTTTGGCCAGCTGCTGTGAGTCCTTGCCTTAAACAGCTCCTGTAACTGCCTCTTTGCTTCCATGACTTAAGTTTGCATGGTAATACCTGCCACCCCAGTCTTGTTCCCCTCCTCTTGCCACCTCAGTGTTAATCAGTGGTGGAAGAACATGACCCCCAGAGATGCTTTCATCCTCAGTGAAACTGCAAACAAATTCTGACCTTGGCTTGAAAAATGAAGCTCCTGCACTCAGTGGCTCTGGAAACTCACAGTCATACCCATAGCCCATCAGGCTCTGATCCTATAACCCGGACTAGTGTTTGACCTTTGGCCAGCTGCTTTGAGTCCTTGCCTTAAACAGCTCCTGTAACTGCCTCTTTGCTTCCATGACTTAAATTTGCATGGTAATACCTGCCACCCCAGTCTTGTTCCCCTCCTCTTGCCACCTCAGTGTTAATCAGTGGTGGAAGAACAGTCTCAGAACTATTTGTCTCAATTGGCCTTTAAAGTTTAATAGTAAAAGACTGGTTAGTAGTAACAACGCAACATAAAACCTTCAGAAGGAAAGGAGAATGCTTTGTGGATCATTTGTTTTGTTCATGACCATTTTAAGTTATTAGTTTTTTGCATCAATATTTTTTGTTCGATTTTGCTTCGTTTTTTCATTTGGGTGGGTTTTGTTTTTGTTTTTGTTTTTTGGCATGTACTTGCTTTACAATATTGTGTTAGTTTCTGCTGTATAGCAAAGTGAATCAGCTGTATGTACACATGTATCCCCTCCCACTTGGCCCTCCCTCCTTCCCCAGCTCCCTTCCATGTCTTCCCATCTAGGTCACAGCACAGCCCCGAGCTTAGCTTCCTGTGCATTACAGCAGATTTCCACTAGCTTTGATGTTGTATGTATGTCGATCTCAATCTCCCAGATGGCCCCACCCTCACATTCTCTTCCTGTCCACATCTACATCTCTGTTCTTGCCCTGAAAATAAGTTCATCTGTACCATTTTTCTAGATTCCACATATCATCTTTGCAGTAAGTCAAGAGTAGCATGAGTATTATGATCCCATTTATAAAAATAAAGTAGAAACATAGGTAGGGTGAGCACTCATTCAATGAATACAGCTATTACATGGAAGAGCCAAGACCTGAAATCAGACCTTTCATTCTCCATCCAGTATTCCTTCTACTAGGAAATACTGTTCCACTGAATACACTTCTTCCTCTAGGCCTGCGTTTGGAGCCCATTTGCTGCACAGTCCCCAGCCCTCTCTGGGTCTCGAGTTCTGTTCCTTTGATGCTGTTAACCCATAGATAGTTAATTATGGATCACAACTATCTACAAAGCTATGGGTTTTCCAGTAGTCAGGTATGGATGTGAAAGTTGGACCACAAAGAAGGCCGAGAGTCAAAGTATTGATGCTTTTGAACTGTGGTGCTGGAGAAGACTCTTGAGAGTCCCCTGGACTGCAAGGAGATCAAACTAGTCAATCCTAAAGGAAACCAATCCTGAATATTCATTGGGAGGACTGATGCTGAAGCTAAAGCTCCAATACTTTGGCCACCTGATAAGAAGAGCTGACACTTTGGGAAAGACCCTGATGCTGGAAAAGATTGAAGGCAGGAGGAGAAAGGGACGACAGAGGATGAGATGGTTGGATTGCATCACCTACTCAATGGACATGAGTTTGAGCAAGCTCTGGGAGATGGTGAAGGACAGGGAAGCCTGGCGTGCTGCAGTCCACGGGGTCAGAAAGAGTTGGACATGAATGAGCGACTGAACAACAACTACCTACCAAGCACTTGATGACCAAACAAATAGGCTGTTTCCCCTTACAGAGATGAGTCTATTCACCAACAAATAGGGTATACTTTCACACAGTGTTAAGTGCTGCAAAGGGAAAAACATGGTGAAATATAAGAAATGCAGGTCGCAGATGTAGAGACACAGGGAGAGAACACCTACTTGGACAGGGCTGTCAGGAAAGCCTCTCTAAGGGGTTATTCAAGCCAAGACCCAAGAAATCCTGGGTCCTCAGTGAGAAGAAAGTGGTGGTGTTGGTGAGTGGGAATCTCTAGACTAAGGACAAGATGGACAGGAATAAGGAAGGGGGAGGGAGCCCACGGGGCTACAGCAGGGTGGGGGAGAGGAACAAAGATGTGTTTGGAGAAGTAGCAAGTCCAATCATGGAAGAGTTTAGATTCTATTTGATTTGCAGTTGGGATCCACTGAAGAGTTTTTAAACAGGAAACTGATGTGACCATATGTATCAAAAATTTGTCTTGTTTTACTAAAGAGAATAGGGCTTCACCCGTGGTTCACCTGGTAAAGAACCTGCCTGCCAGTGCAGGAGATGCAAGAGATGTGGATTCAATCCTTGGGTCAGAAAGATCCCCTGGAGGAGGAAATAGCAACCCACTCCAGTATTCTTGCCTGGAAAACCCCATGGACAGAGGAGCCTGGTGGGCTACAGTCCACGGGGTCACAAAGAGTCACACGCAACTGAGTGTGGATGCAAAGAGAACAAGAGAGGGAAGAGATGAAGGCAGAGGCCCTAAGGATGAGACGGTGGGGCCTTGGAATATGGTCACTGCAGACAGATAGAGCTCAAAGCAGAGCTGAGATGTATTCTTCAAGGTTTGGGTTGGCCAAAAAGTTTGTTCAGGTTTGCCCATAAGATGGTCCAGAACATCTGAATGAACTTTTTGGCCAAGCACTAGAGTGACAGGACTGGCTGATGGACTGGCTTTGAGCACCAAGAGAAAGGGAGGAATTGACTTTCTCTTTTCAGGCCTTTGGTTGCAACAAATGTCTAACGGGGGACATGTCTTCAAGTGCTCACTAGTCGTGATGGTCAAACCTGACTGAGCTTTGGATTTGGGGAGAGAGGGGACTTGGCTCATTTTACAGTAACCAAAGATGCATTTTTTCCCATATTTTAATGTTCCTAAAGTCAGGATGTGCCTTAACATCACTATCAAGGGAAAGCTCCAGAGGAGTCAACTGTGACAGCATTGTTATCCCTTGTAAATAAGTAAACTTAGCCTAGGGTAGAAGTTATTTGCTCAGATTGTCAAGTCACCTAGGTTATTCACACTGATTATGCAACAAGTGATACATTTTAACATGTCTTACTTAGCAAGCTTGCATAAAGATTACACCATAAAGCAGTCTTAAAACAATAAAGCAGTGTGCAAAAGAATAAGAAATAAAATTTATTTTTGTGTCTTAGCTAAAAGACACAAATGTATCACAAATGAACCACATATTTGACTCTGGAAAACTAATCATTTAAACTCAAACAATAAGCTAGTTTTTCTAGGCTCTAAACCCTGAAAAGAGATACAAGAAAGTAAACTTGGGCTGAGATGGGTGTAGAGTGGCTGGAAGGGCTGTCATTGAGAAATATATAAATGTATTGTCGGTCATGTAGCAGGTAATGTATTAAAGACCCTATAAAATTGCTCAATCCATCCATTCTGTGATTTCATCATAGAATTTTCAGTGCTAGGAAAATTCATTTGAGTCGTTCAAGTACCGAACACTTATCTGGCTAAAACATTCAGCTGACTTTCAAAGAAGCTACTTGAATTCCAGGGAGATGAAATCCGATTAACTGTAGGAAGATGATATGCCAGACATCTTGTACTTTTCTCTGCTTTAGCAAGTAAGAAAGGATCTTGAGTACCTTGTTGCAGGGACATCTCCACCCAAGAAAGCTAGAGATATGAGGGGTCCAATGTCTGAACCCTGCCTAATATAAGCATGACAATGAGAGAAAGAACCAACTATTTGCGTTCAGCCTGATCTCTCTGTGGGTGACCAGAGAAGGTAAGGGGTAGCCAACCTGCATATACAGTTGTTCTGGGCCAAGGGAGAGTGGAATCACCTGGCATTGAGAAGTGGTGTCTTTGGTCAGAGATGGCATGGATGCAAGGACCAACTTCGACAAACCATGCTGACCCCTGCCAGGAGCTGTCTGTGGAAATAAAGGAACAGCAGCGATGGCCCACATGCAATGTTCTTGGACACACTCGTTCTTAATTAAGGTAGCAAGGAATTATATACATGCTTCACTGTAAGAAAAACAATGACAAAAATCCAAATTCAGAAATGGCGTCAATGCTGTGACATTAATGAAAAGTACCAGCAGGTAACTAATATGCAAATAATGCCAATGGGATCAAGGATTTTCTTGAGATAAGATCCATTTCTCTTTAACACTGTGTTCTGGTTGAGGACAACATCAATGAAAAATAATTTTGTTAATCTATTTTTTCTAGTTCTTTGGAGATGCTCAGTAATTAGTCTGGGTTAGCTCATAGGTACCAATACTGCATTCATTGTTTGCCTAATCTGAGCAAGATGCAGTCATTATTACTCACTCTTCCTTAAATATTAGAATTCTGTTACAACCACTGTGTTATCTCACAAAATATTTTCTGATAAATGCTGGAACCATCCCCACACAAGATATTATTCCCATTTCCTGGTACAGAAACTGAGGCTTAGAGAGGTTTTGAGACACAATCAAGGTCACCCAGCTAATAAGCATGAGAGCCAGCTTCAAACAGTGTTGTCTCCTTCAAACTCTCCCTATCTGTTTCCATGTGGCAATCTTCCTGAAAGGTGGAGATATTTTAATGAGACTCTTATCAGATATACCAGGACATATGGTTTTTGTGCCTGAAGGTATATTCCAGAGGACTAGTTCACCTCTAACTATCAATTTCAACTTAGAACTCTTTCCTGGAAACTGCCTTCAGACCCTATTTACAAGCTGCAGAAGATAATGCATCTCTCACAAAGAGAAATAAGAAGCTGCCTCCTCCATGTGAGTTTAGGAACAGGAAAAATGTCTCCATATCTTCCCCAGATAACTCTCACCTACTGGGTGAAGCCTGAAATCCCCCCCAGTAAGCACGTAATCCCTTTAATTTAAAAGTTTGATCCTGTGTTAAAATGGAAAACCCTGCTAGAAGAGTAACAAAGGATCTGAACGTGAAGTGCCAAGCTGTATCATTCTCATTGTAATTATTCTAATTCTCTCTTATCCTATCGTGAATGTTCACTTATTCGTGTTTGTTTGGTTTTTTTTTTTTTTTTTTTTCTTCTCACCTTTGCTCCTGAGTTTGAGAAACAAACTCATGCTGGAATGTTAATATCTGTGCTTATAATTGATGTTTTATTTGCCCGAAGTAATTTGTATGTTAACAGCAACTGTCTGGAAATACATTCTGACTGGTAAAATTTTCAAGCCAATGTGCTGTGCTTAGTCACTCAGTCATGCCCAACTCTGTACCCCCATGGACTGTAGGCCACTGGGACTCCTCTGTCCATGAATTCTCCAGGCCAGAATACTAGAGTGTGTTGCCATTCCCTTCTCCAGGGGATCTTCCTGACGCAGGAATCGAACCCAGGTCTTCCACATTGCAAGCAGATTCTTAACTGTCTGAGCCACCAGGGAAGTTTTTTTGCAGATGTATCATCCTATACTGATAATCATTTTTCAATCTTTTAAATTTCGTTTCTTCTAATTAGAATATGGTTTTGGAGGCTCAATCAGATTTCATATGGAAACTTGTTTTCCAGTTAAAACTACCTTGGAAATTTCCATCTATCCCAAGTTTTTTCTACAAGAGGAAAACTAGAGATACTTTGACTTTATTTAGCTTGAGAAGAAGTCTTTCAGAAAAATTACTGATGCCATTCATTTGCTATTCCTTTTAGCAACCACGCAGAATTATTTATTTTACTACCTATAACTGAAATACCAAAAAAATCTTATTTCCAAACCACTGGATGGGGTTTTAGAATTTAGAATATGGATGTTTTTATCCCCTTACATGATCAAACAGAAAGTAATAAGCCTGACCTTTCAATTTAGTAGTGGGTAAATAATGCTGTATACTAGTCAAATATCCCTTTCACTCTGTGATGCCCAGTGCATACAGGTATGAACAGAAGAAACACAACCATGTCTGTGTTTGTGAAACCAGGACCTCATACATCAAAACAGACCATATTACATTCCCGTGTTCTTGTTTCCTCAAGTTCCATTTAACATTGACTTCACATTTGCAAAAAATTATCAACAGAAAGGCTTTTCATCAAAGAGGCACAATTTAGGTCACATATTTTGCTTACTCTTTTTCTAAGTCTCGACCAAGCAGCAGTGAAAACAGGTTATTCTCAAACCCAGCCCGTGGTGATCCGTGTTTGAACCAAAAAGAAAAAACAAATCCATAATCTTACCCCACTTAATATTTAACCTTGACTTTGTTCCTATCCAGTTCTCCTAACTAAGAATCTTCAGAGGAATTTTTTTTCATTGGAAGGAATAAAGGAAAGATGGAGAAAGAGGAAGAAAAGAAAATCAGTATTCTAGACAGAGTGACACCTCCTTACACTAAAGCAAAATAATTAAAGGCAGACCCTCTTTGCTTTCCCACCCTGGAGCACACGGTTAAATAATTTGCAAAATGGTGGAGCAGAGAATTTTTGCTTTCTTCCTGCATTCTCTGCTCTTAATGTCTCAATACCTTCAGCAAGTTTTTCGGTTCATCAAATCCCCTCCTCATACTCTATTTAAATGACATTAACATTTGCCCACTGGGAATAGGACTGATATTATCAAGTTACTGAACAAAGGCTATGAAATTAGAAACAGACTGTGGGAAAATGTTGGCTCAATGGACAGCACTATATTTCTGTTTCTCTTTTCTGGGCCAGAATGTCAAAGAGATAAGTCTCTGAATTCACACAAGTCCCTTCCCTGCCCTGGCTGAACACTGCATGGCAGATGGCCGAGTGTGGACTAATGTTCTTCAGTAACTTAAGTGTGGGATGGAACCAAAGCCAAGTTATTATCTTCACTTTTTTTTCTCTTGATCAGAGAAACAGCTTCAAAACTCATGACCCCGTTCTTAAATAGTGAAATGTCTCCTTTAAAAAAAAAACCCTGGGTCATTTTAAGTAACAAACCAGGGAGAGACTATACTGTATGCATTTATCTTGAAGCTAAGAGAACAAGAAGCTTTTAATAAACAGCTATTTTCCAGGCAATATCTTTCTGTCCTTGAAAAATGTTTCTATGAATATATCTCCCAAATAATATTTAAAATATTCTTTTATTTTACATAGAATGTACATAGAGAAGTTTGTTTGTTGTTGCTTAGTCATTAAGTCGTATCCGGCTCTTTGTGACCCCATGGACTGTAGCCTGCCAAGCTCCTCTGTCCATGAGATTTCCCAGGCAAGTATACTGGAGTGAGTTGCCTTTTCCTTCTCCAGGGGATCTTCCAGACCCAGGGATAGAACACGAGTCTCCTGCATTGGCAGGGGGATTCTTTACCACTGAGCCACCAGGGAAGCCCAGTTTATAAGAAGTAGATGTTACCAATTTATTAGATCACTCCTGGGTACCCTCCCCCCCAAACATCTCTCCCTTCCCTCCAAGGACAATCACCATCCTGAATGTATTGATCATTCCTTTCTTTTTATTGTTTTACTTTTTATATGTGGATCACTAAACAATTTGTTTAGTTTTGTTAGCTTTGGGCTTTAGCTAAATAAAATCATAAAGTATGCATGCTTACATGATTTGCTTCTTCCATGTAATATTTCCTAAGATTATTTATGTTGACACTGTAGCTTTCATTCATTTATATACACTGCTATATATAGTATAAATACACCAGAATGTATTTATATATTCTGTAGTTAATGAACATTTAGGTGTTTGGTGTGGTTTTTTTTTTTTTTTTTTTTTGGTGTTTTTTTTTTTTTTTTCTTTCTGGTTCTTGACGTCTCAGAATCATGCTATTATGAACATTCTTGCACATATCTGATAATGTTCCCATGCAGGAATTCCTCCAGGAGTTTTTTGTTTGGTTGGTCAGTTTTGTTTGGGAGTGGGGGTTGCTTGTTTAGTTTAGTTTAGTTTTTTTTTTTTTTAACTTATTTGGCTGTATCAGGTTTGTTTCATGCTGGGAAAGACTGAGGGCAAGAGGAGAGGATAGGATGGTTGGATGGCATCATCAACTCAATGCACATGAGTCTGAGCAAACTTCAGGAGATAGTGAAGGACAGGGCAAGCTGGGCTGCTGCAGCCCACGGGGTCGCAAAGAGTTGCACACGACTTAGCGACTGAATAGCAGTTGGGTCTTAGTTGTGGCACTCGGGCTCTTTGTTACGGTGCATGGGCTCTGGAGCGCTTGGGCTTAGTAGTTGTGGCATTCAGGCTTAGTTGCCCAGAGGCATCTTAGCTTCGTGGGATCTTAACTCCCTAACCAGGGATCAAACCTGTGTCCCCTGCTTTGGAAGGTAGATTCTTGACCACTGGACCACCAGGGAAGTCCCCCTTCCAGGAGTTCTATCATTATTGTTGTTGGGTCGCTTAATCGTGCTCACTCTCTGAGACCCCATGGACTGCAGCGCACCAGGCTCCTCTGTCCTTCACAATCTCCCAGAGTTTGCTCAAATTCACTTCCATTGAGTTGGTGGTGCTAGCTAACCATCTCATCCTCTGCCGCCCCTTCTCCTCTTGCCTTCAATCTTTCCCAGCAGCAGGATCTTTTCCAGTGAGTCGGCTCTTCACACCAGGTAGCCAAAGTATTGGAACTTCAGTTTGAGCAACAGTGCTTCCAAAGAATATTCAGAGTTGAGTCCTTTTAGGATTGACTGGCTTGATCTCCTTATAGTCCAAAGGACTCTCAAGAGTCTTCTCTAGCCCCACAATTCAAAAGGATCAATTATTTGGCACTCAGCCTTCTTTATGGGTTGCCCCGCGGGCATGGCTTAGTTTCATGCAGATGACACCACCCTTATGGCAGAAAGGGAAGAGGAACTAAAAAGCCTCTTGATGAAAGTGAAAGTGGAAAGTGGAAAAGTTGGCTTAAAGCTCAACATTCAGAAAACGAAGATCATGGCATCCAGTCTCATCACTTCATGGGAAATAGATGGGGAAACAGTGGAAACAGTGTCAGACTTTATTTTTCTGGGCTCCAAAATCACTGCAGATGGTGATTGCAGCCATTAAATTAAAAGATGCTTACTCCTTAGAAGAAAAGTTATGACCAATCTAGATAACATATTCAAAAGCAGAGACGTTGCTTTGCCAACAAAGGTCCATCTAGTCAAGGCTATGGTTTTTCCTGTGGTCATGTATGGATGTGAGAGTTGGACTGTGAAGAAGGCTGAGCGCCGAAGAATTGATGCTTTTGAACTGTGATGTTGGAGAAGACTCTTGAGAGTCCCTTGGACTGCAAGGAGATCCAACCAGTCCATTCTGAAGGAGATCAGCCCTGAGATTTCTTTGGAAGGAATGATGCTAAAGCTGAAATTCCAGTCCTTTGGCCATCTCATGCAAAGTGTTGAATCATTGGAAAAGACTCTGATGCTGGGAGGGATTGGGGGCAGGAGGAGAAGGGACGACAGAGGATGAGATGGTTAGACGGCATCACTGACTCGATGGACGTGAGTCTGAGTGAAGTCCGGGAGTTGGTGATGGACAGGGAGGCCTGGCATGCTGCGATTCATGGGGTCGCAAAGAGTTGGACACGACTGAGCGACTGAACTGAACTGAACTTCTTTATGGACCAACTCTCACATCTGTACATGACCACTGGAAAAAACATAGCTTTGACTATACGGACTTTTGTCACTAAAGTGATGCCTCTGCTTTCTAAATAGGCTGGAATTTTATCAAAGGTCCTCAAGACAAATTCCACCTTTACTGGATAGAGCTAAACTCTTTTGCAAGAGCTTATACAAGTTCACACTCCCACCAGCAGAGGTTGAGGTTTCCATTGATCCTTATCCCTTTCAACACTTAGCACTGTCTAACTTTGAATTTTTGCCAGTTTGATAACTGGTGAGTGGTATTTCATTTGAGCTTTATGTTTCATTTTAATGATTACTAATAAAAGATAACATTTTCATATGTTTATCAGTCAGTCAAGTATCTTTTTCTATAGAAAGAAAGAAAGTGAAAATGAAAGAAAGTGCAGTCTCTCAGTCCTGACCGACTCTTTGCGACCCCACAGACTGTAGCCTACCAGCCTCCTCTGTCCATGGGATTTTCCAAGTAAGAGTACTGGAGTGGGTTGCCATTTTCTTCTCCAGGGGATCTTCCCGACCCAGGGATTGAACTTGAGTCTGCTGCATTTCAAGCAGACGCTTTACCGTCTGAGCTACCAGGGAAGCCCTTTTTCTATAGAAGACAGGCCTATTCATGTCCTATCTACTTTATTATTGAGTAAATTTGTGTATTTCTCTCTTCTTCATTAGCAGGAACTCTTTGAATATTCACAATACCAATCCTATGTGGTTTCACACTTTCATAGTATATTTTCCTAGCTTTTTGTTCATCTTTTCATTTTCTTTATAGTTATCAAAAGTTGTTCATTTTGATGTGATCATTCATCAATTATTCTATTTATGGTTTGAATTTTAGTGTCATAAGAAATCCTTTCTTGCACAAAGACTATAAAATCATATGAAAGAAGTAATATTATTCATGTTTCCTTTCCAGTCCTCTTTCTCCCTTCCTCTTCTGTCTGCCACCTTGCTCCTAGTATAGGCTAGGGCCACTTTCTTGATTATAGCCCAGTTCAGACCTACTCCCTGTGAATCATTTTCTATAACTTCTGGCTCTGTGCTCTTGGCTCTGCACTCTGAGTCATCCTTCCTTTTCCATAAAAATAGCCCAAGGTTGCAGCAGAGTGGATTCTAAACTTGTTCCTGTTGGCAGTAAGTGGGAAATCTGAAGTCTTCTTTTCACTTTGTGCTGCCTCTGCCCTCTTCAGTCCAAGCTAGTATAAACAGATATTTAACTTACCAATATAAAATGCCAAGATAGAGAGCAACAAATTTAAAACGTATACTCAATACTTCTATAAAGAGGCAATTAAGAAAATAAGCAGTTGCAGGCTCTGATGCCAGGCAGACTTTAGTCAAACACACAATCCACCACTTTCTAGCTCTGTAAACATGGGCTCATGTAAGTTCTTTTTATTTCAGTCCTATTATCCTAAAATGTGGATAAGGAATGTAAATAAATCAACGTTTAAAATACTTTCAGGACCTGCTACATGGTGAAAACTAAATACATTTTGGTTATTGTAAAATGGTTCTCATTCCTTGTCACACAGCATTTACTTTCAGATTAACAAGAAAAAATTGACAGTAACAATTGAGCCAAGAATAATCATAAGTTATTTTAACCAACATTTTAAAAATATAATAAGTAGTGGTAGAATTATTTTTGCAGCTTTAAATAGTTTTGTGTGTGTGTGTGTTTTTTTTTTTTTTTTTTAGGTTAAAGCATCACCATTTAATGGAAAAAAGCACTGAACAGACGTTAGAAGTCTTCACATTTCAGACTGGCTCCTCCTCTGACCAATAGCTACTTGACATGCTGCTGCTGCTGCTGCTAAGTCGCTTCAGTCGTGTCCAACTCTGTGCGACCCCAAGACGGCAGCAACTTGTAACCCTCTTAAGGCTTTAGTCTTTATATCTTCAGAAGAGGAATTCTATCCCCTGCTCTGTTCTCTCTCTGTGGTTACTGTCACCATCAAACGAGACAATGAAGCTGCCCAAAGGAGTCAGAACTATCATTGAGTACCCATTGTTGCCAGGTGCTGGGTATACAGCATCCCATTCAGATCTCTCAAATACCCTGGGAGGGATAAGGAATTTTGAGAGCAACTTGCATTAAGGAAACAGAAAGTTTAAGTAACTTGTTTTGGGTTACTTGCTAAATAGTAGAGCTGAGTTTGAATTGAGATGTGTCCCCAGCCCACACACTCCCTCATGATATTGCACTTGGAAAATGGTCATCCTTTTGTCATTGACAGGGAGGCCTGGCATGCTGCGATTCATGGGGTCGCGAAGAGTCGGACACGATGAGTGACTGAACTGAACTGAACTGAACTTTGTCATTGCATCCTGGATCATGTTAACCAGGATGAATGAGGCAGACTTGGGAAGACAGACCTGGAAGCAGATGGGATCACTGAGATGGGGATGTGGAGTGAGGGGGCAAGGCCAGGGCTGGGAGATGAGTCGGGGAGCCAGAACCTAGGTGGGTGGCTGCAGTGCCATCAGATAAATATAGGAAATCTAAACGGAGGGAATGAAACCTCTGGATGGAATAGCATCCTTAAGACCAGAGGTGAGGAAGTTTGCAGCCAAGGCAGATACGAGGAAGCCAACAGCAGACAGGGGGACCTCTGAGTTAGAGATCACAGGGTGGGAGAGGTTTTTATCTGTTTTGCTCACTGCTACACTCCCTATTCCTAGTAGATAGTGTCAGTAAGTAATTATTGGATGAATTTGGAGGTGTCTAAGGAGAAGAGAGTTCCAGACAGTCACTGAGATAGTGAAGTTCAGCTAAAAATCATTTCTACCTCATCCGAAGGAATGACTTACTGCCGAGTCAAGAAATCCTGACCCACAAGGGCCTCCAACTGAAAGTCAGAAATAAACCTTGAATTCATGTAAGGTTAGACCTGCAGGTAGAAGTCAAATGACTTGACCACAGGGCAGGAGAAAGCACTAGGGGGAAAAAATCAAGCTCATCTCCTTCTCAGTCTCCCCTCACGTGGCTTCACAGAAATGCTACCTGTCCTAACTCCATGCCAGCTTCCACTTCCTCTCTGGATCAGTGAGGACTGGGCATCCTGGTGCATTTGTAACTGGGCTCTGAAAACACATTCTCCAGGTATTCTCATTTGAAGCTATCTTCAGAGGAAGAACTAGCTCTCAACTCCAGCTGGTCCCCCAGAATTCAGTCTGTGTTTCTGTGAGTTTCTGCATTTCCGGTGGCCCTTTCACTGATATGAAATCCAAGTTTATAACGTGATTCATTCTCCTTTTTTTTGGCTCAGAAGGTAAAGAATCTGCCTGCAATGCAGGAGACCCAAGTTTGATCCCTGGGTTGGGAAGATCCCCTGGGGAAGGTTTTGGCAATCCACTCCAATATTCTTGCCTGGAGAATCCCATGGACAGAGGAGCCTGGTGGGTTATAGCCTGTGGGGTATCAAAGAGTAGGACATCACTGAGCCAAGTAACACTTTTCTCTTTAACTTTGTATTTTGCATTGGTAGTTTCAGCCGAACTTATGGATTCTCTTTTGATACAGAGAATTGCCAACCCTGAACAGGAATTATCAAAATGTCCATTCACTCTATGAGGCAGATAAGAACTCCTATACTGAATCCTCCCAAGAAATGGACCCAAGTCTGTTCCTTGATGTGTGAACTTTATAAAGGACTGTGCCTCACACAGATTCATCCCCATGCTTCACTTTCTCCTCTCCATCCCCTCCCTGTCTGATCTCTCTTTCTTCACTCCACCCCCAGAGCTTAGCACGAATTGGTATCTTCTTTCATGACTGAACTGACTTTCTGATATAGAAGTGGGATCTTTATCTTGCTAACTGTCCCCAAATAAGAGCTCTGGAAAGCTGCTTTACTTTCAGAATTTCTTAACTCAGGATAAAGTATGGGTCCTATAACCATTAGAAAGCTTTGGACTTTGGTTTAAGGTAACTACTCATCATGGGTGCTAGTTATTGAACATAGAAGAACAAAGATCCCTGAGGTTTTTTAGAATCAGTTCACTTCAGTTCAGTCGCTCAGTCGTGTCCGACTCTTTGCGACCCCATGAATCGCAGCACGCCAGGCCTCCCTGTCCATCACCAACTCCCGGAGTTCACTCAGACTCACGTTAGAACACCTGTCTCCAAATATCAAGAAAATATTGTATCAGACAAGTTGGACAAATGAGTTGGCTAACAGAGTTCTGAAAGGAGATAACACTTAACCATCAATCATCCTCTGTGCAGTAGAAAGAGTCATAATTAGTCCAGAGGATTTACATTTACTTTTCTGTTATGACCTGAGCTTAATCAAAATATCCAATGGCCATATTTATGTCTGTTGTTGTGTGGTCACTAAGTCATGTCCAACTCTTTAGAGACCCCATGGACTGTAGCCTGCCAGGCTCCTCTATCCATGTGATTTCCCAGGCAAGAACACTGGAATGGGTTACCATTTCCTTCTCCAGGGAATCTTCCCAACCTGGGGATTGAACCCACATCTCTGCATTGGCAGGAAGATTCTTTACCACTGAGCCACTAAAGAAGCCATATTTGTGTCTATCCAACACAAACACCTGATACACAAACACAACCCAGGGATCAAATACTCCTAAAATGTTTACTGAAGCTTAAAAATCAAATTCGGAGAAGGCAATGGCACCCCACTCCAGTATTCTTGCCTGGAAAATCCCATGGACGGAGGAGCCTGGTAGGCTGCAGTCCATGGGGTTGCAGAGGGTCGGACACAACTGAGCGACTTCCCTTTCACTTTTCACGTTCATGCATTGGAGAAGGAAATGGCAACCCACTCCAGTGTTCTTGCCTGGAGAATCCCAGGGACGGGGGAGCTTGGTGGGCTGCCGCCTATGGGGTCGCACAGAGTCGGACACCACTGAAGTGACTTAGCAGCAGCAAAAATCAAATTAATCAAAGCAATTCCCTAGTAGCTCAGAGTATAACAGAGCAAAGACCAGCAGAACATTTAATTATATTGATAAAGGAAAACTCTAAAAAGGTTGATTTGGAAATAGCATAAAGGCAGATGTCATTAGTACATATTATACTCTGAATTTTGCTTCACATAGGGCAAAAAGGAAAAAAAAAAATCTTTTTCCAACTGTGTCTTTTCATAGAGGACACTGACATTATTTTTGTCCCTCAGAAAATTACTGAATTCAGGAATACAAATGCTAATGAAAAAACTCTTGGCTTCCTTTCAGTTCCTAACACATACTCTAGAGTTCACGCTATGGTTATCAGGAGAAATCTAGAAAATAAAGCTGCACAGATCTGTAGATGATCAACTGGCTTAACCTTGTCAAGCAGGAATGAGACCGAAGTGCGAGGTGACACTGACTGACAGAAATGAAAACCAATGGAAAAAACACACTGAGGAAAGGAAAGGCTTGTGAAAAAAGTTAAAGTCCTTACTCTACCATAGCCAAGATCAGAGAAAAGTAACATACGCACTATGTGTGCCAGCAAACAGGTAAATACCGGCAGTCCCTTTTAACCTGTCCATAAAATCTCACTTATATCTTGATGATGGGCAATGAGGGTCATTTGTGGAGATAACATTTCTGATTGTACAGATTATATTCCTATGTCCTATGTCCTAATACCAAGGTTGTGCTGTGCTGTGCTTAGTTGCTCTGTCGTGTCTGACTCTTTGCAACCCCATGGATGGCAGCCCATGCCCTCCTAAAGGGAATCTTCTCAACCCAGGGACTGAACCCACCCACATCGCAGGTGGATTCTTTACTGTCTGAGCCACCAGGGAAGCCCAATACCAAGGCTATTACATCTCAAAAATCATGCAGTGGACCACATAAGGTCATAAATTAGAGGGAAAAAAGATTTGGAGACCACAGTAATTTTTAATTTCCTAGGATTTATCATAGTTTTTTTTGAAAATGGTGGTAAAATATATAACCTGTACCATTTTAGGCATTTTTAAAGTGCAGCTCAGTATTAAGCACACTCACACTGATGTACAACCAATCTCCGGAACTCTTAATCTTTCAAAAAAAAAAAAATGAAACTCTACTTCTGTATCCACTACACAACTCCCTCCATCCCCAGCCCCTGACAATCACCATCCTACTTTTCAATCTCTATTAACCTGACTTCTCTAGGTACTTCATATAAGTAGTATGATACAGTATTTGTCTTTTTGTGTCTGGTTTATTTTACCTAGCATAGGGTCCTCAGTCGGAGAAGGCAATGGCACCCCACTCCAGTACTCTTGCCTAGAAAATCCCATGGACGGAGGAGGCTGCTAGGCTGCATGCAGTCCATGGGGTCGCTAAGAGTCGGACACGACTGAGCGACTTCACTTTTACTTCTCACTTTCATGCATTGGAGAAGGAAATGGCAACCCACTCCAGTGTTCTTGGCTGGAGAATCCCAGGGACGGGGGAGCCTGGTGGGCTACCGTCTATGGGGTCGCACAGAGTCGGACACAACTGAAGCGACTTAGCAGCAGCAGTAGCAGCAGGGTCCTCAGTGCTCATACCTGCTGCATATGCGCTAGAATTTCTTTTCTTTTTAAAGCTGAATAATATTAAGTTGTATATATGTATCACATTTATCCATTCATCCATCCCCGGGTAGTTGGGCTGCTTCCATCTTTTGGCTGTTTTAAACAATGCTGCTACAAACTAGTCTTTCGATTCTAATTCTATAAGCGTTCCTCAGACCTACATTCATGAAAAGCTACCATATCAAGTCACTCACACTCCTGCTGAGTGGGAAGACTGACCCCAAAAATGTGATGGCTCCTTGGGCTTCCCTGGTGGCTCAGCAATAAGGAATCCACCTGTCAGTGCAGGAAACAGGGTTTGATCACTGGGTCGGGAAGATCCCCTGGAGAAGGAAATGGCAACTCCAGTAGTCTTGCCTGGGAAATCGCATGGACAGAGGAGCCTGGAGGGCTACAGTTCATGGGGTCACAAAGTCAGACATGACTTAGTGACTGAACACTTCTGCTAAGATATTAAATTATATTAAAGACAGGCAGTGTTCCCTGACATTCCATGCTCACAAACATCTTGTTCTATGGTGTCGAGTGGGTGAAATATCAAAATGGGTTCATAGTTGAATGTCCTCTGAGATTATTTGAACCCATACAATCATGCTCCATCCTTCTGCCCTTCTGATGTTTCTTTACAAACGTCTTTTTGTTCTATCAGCTGTAGACACTCTCTCTCTCTCTCTCTCTCTCTCTCTCTCTCTCTCTCTTGTTTATCTCTGCACTGGATCTTCCTTGCTGTGCTTGGGTTTTCTCTAGTTGTAGTGAGTAGGGGCTACTCTCTAGGTGTGGTGTGTGGTCTTTTCACTGTAGTGGCTTCTCTAGTTGCAGAGCACAAGCTCTAAGGCATGCGGGCTTCAGCAGCTGCAAGATGTGGGCTTAGCTGTCCCCACGACTTGTGGAATTTTTCCTGACCAGTGATTGAACCCGTGTCCTCTGCACTGGCAGGCAGATTCTTAACCACTGAACCACAAGGGAAGTCCACCCTTCTGATGTTTTAACATGTACTTATAAGGCACAAAATTTTAGGAAAGAGGGATAACATATGAACTCTGAAAAATTATATTCCACTTGGGGAGAAGAGGATACATCAGAATCTGGGCCAAGAGGCCAATATGTATGATTGAAAATTTCTGAATATTATCCTAGCACACATAACTTCTTGAGACCTACACCAATGGCTCCCTGACTTTAAGATTCCACTGCACAGTTAAATGTAAAAAACAAAAAATACACACATACATACATACATATATTCCTTAAGGAAGAGCATTCAAAATTAAGTAGTTTGGAATTTAAGAAAATTCCTTAAATGTAAAAGATTTAACTCAATGAAAAAGTCACTTCTTTGCAAAAACAAATAAAAACTATCTCAAGCACATCACACAGGAACCATTTCGCCCATGTGGTCTATAAGATGCAATTAGCACCTCACTAGGGAGAATCCCAGGGACGGCGGAGCCTGGTGGGCTCCGTCTATGGGGTCGCACAGAGTTGGACACGACTGAAGCGACTTAGCAGCAGCAGCAGCAGTTACAAGCCAAGCTTCCTCCCTTCCTGCCCCAAGATCTTCACCATGCCTGAGTGAAAGGACAGGAGCCATTAGACCCACTTCAGGAGTTAGAAAACTCATGCCCTGGTTGGGTCAATGATCTGCCACAGGCAACATGATTAGGAAATGACAGAATTGAATGTAGAACTCCAGAGGGTTCTGTGGAACTCAAGACTGAGAGTGTTTAGAAACTTTGTAACAATTTACAAAATTCATTCTGTCTGTTAAATCTAAGAAAAAAAAAAATCAATTAGGGTTTGTATTTTAGACCTTGAGAGTTTCCATTTCATTTCTCATAATTAATTTTACTGTATTCTAAAAAGCATCCATCCACAAAAATTTGAAAATTAAAAAACAAAACAAAACTACTCTTCCACTGCAAAAAGTTTGAGATATACTGTTGGACTCAAATTCCTCTCAAAAACAAATCATTCCATTATCTGTGTATGGGTGAAAATAACCATGTATCAGGAATTCTATACGCCATCTCAAAATGTAAGTAATAATTAAGAGAGTGAAAAAGTTGGCTTAAAGCTCAACATTCAGAAAACGAAGATCATGGCATCCAGTCCCATCATTTCATGGGAAATAGATGGGGAAACAGTAGAAACAGTGTCAGACTTTACTTTTCTGGGCTCCAAAATCACTGCAGATGGTGACTGCAGCCATGAAATTCAAAGACGCTCACTCCTTGGAAGAAAAGTTATGACCAACCTAGATAGCATATTCAAAAGCAGAGACATTACTTTGCCGACTAAGGTCTGTCTAGTCAAGGCGATGGTTTTTCCAGTAGTCATGTATGGATGTGAGAATTGGACTGTAAAGAAGGCTGAGCACCGAAGAATTGATGGTTTTGAACTGTGGTGTTGGAGAAGACTCTTGAGAGTTCCTTGGACTCTCAGGAGATCCAACCAGTTCATTCTGAAGGAGATCGGCCCTGGG
>SJXQ01009159.1:0-14708 GCA_006408695.1 Aepyceros melampus
TCCATTGTAATTTTTCCTCTTTTTTGATATTATTTTTATTAATCATCTCTTTTTTTCTTAGTAGTCTAGCTAAAGTTGCCATTTTTCTTTTCAAAAGCTAGCTGTTAGCTTCATTGATCTTTGCTATTGTCTTTTTAGTTTTTATTTCATTCATTTCCATTCTTGTTTTAATTATTTCCTTCCTATCACTAATTTTGGGCTTCATTTATTCTTTTTCTAGTTTCTTTCAGTATATGATCAAATTGTTTACTTGAGACTTTTCCTGTTTGTTGAGGTAGGCCTATATTATTATAATCTTCCCTATTAGTACTAATTTTGCTGCATCCTATCCCATAGCTTTTGGTATGTCATATTTTTATTTGTCTTCAGATACTTTTTCCTTTTATGTCTCCTTGATCCATGTATTTGTGATTTTTATAGCTTTTTTCTTACAGTTGATTTCCAGTTTCATAACAATGCAGTTGAAAAAGATGCTTGATATTAACCTTCCTAAATGTATTAAGACTTGTTTTGTGTCCCAGTATATGGTGTATCCTTAAGACTATTCCATGTGTATTGAGACGAATGTTTATTTTGCTGCATTTTGATGGAGTGTTCTTCAGAAATTTATTAAGTCAATCTGTTCTAATTTGTCATTTAAGACTAATATTTCCTCATCAACTTTCTGTGTGTATGATCTATCCATTGATGTAAGTAAGGGACAAAGTCCTACTATTATTGTTTTCCTGTTGATTTCTCTTTTAAAGTTTGTTAATACTTTATATATTTTGCTGCTGCTATGTTAGGTGCACATATATTAATGTGTTGTCTTTTTGATTGATTATTCCCTTAATCAATATATAATGTCCATCTTTGTCTCTTGTCACCTTTTTAGGCTTGAAGTCTATTTCTTCTAATATAAGTACAGCTACCCTTGTTTTCTTTTGTCTGCCATTTGCTGGAAGAATCATCTCCCATCCCTTCTTTCTTCACTTTTAAAATGAAGATTCTATTTGATTAATCTCTAGATTTCTGTCTTAAACATTGCTGATTCTCTCTGATTTTATATGTTCTGCTCTATTTTCAATGCTTTCTATTGAATTATTCATATTATCTATTAATTTCTTCAGTTCTAGAATTTCTGTTTGAGAAGGGCATGGCAACCCACTCCAGTATTCTGGGAATACTGGAGAATACCATGGACAGAGGAGCCTGACAGGCTGTACAGTCCATGGGTTGCAAAGACTCAAACATGACTGAAGTGACTTAGCACACACAGAATTTCTGTTTGATTCATTTTTAGAGTTTCAACCTCTTTGGTGACATATCACTTTTGTTCATTTTTTTTACATTGAACTGCCTTTCTGAGCTTCCTTGTACCTTGTTTAATTTATTCATTACAGTTATTTTGAATTCTCTAAGTGTTAGGTCGCAGACTTAGATGACTTTAAGTTTGGCTTCTAGAGAATTGTATTTTTTTTTTCTTTTTGTGATGCCATGTTACCATGGTTTTCCATGGTGCTTGATGATTTGTTTCTCTGCTGGCCCAACAGAAACAGCAAACACATTTCTTATTTAGGTAAAACTCTTTTCGTTGTTGTGTTAGTTGCTCAGTCATATCTGACTCTTTGTGACCCCATGGACTGTAGCTTGCCAGGCTTCTCTGTCCATGGAATTCTTCAAGCAAGAATACAGAGTAGGTTGCCATTTCCTCCTCCAGGGACTCATCCAAACCCAGGGATAAACTAGGGTCTCCTGCATGCGGGCAGATTCTTTACCATCTGAGCCACCAGGGAAGCCCATAACTCTTATTTTACTTTGATTCTAACAATTCAACAGGTTGATAATTAGAGGCATATCTTTTGTATTTCAGTAGGTGGCACTATAGCACAGTTTTTGATTTCTCTTACTTGAGATGCCTCTGGCTACATTTAAGAAATGTCACTTCCCAACCTCCACAACCTCTGCCAGAGGTGTCACGGGTGCCCTTATTATCTCCGTGTATGCCTCTGGGCTCATGGGTACCTTGCTGCTACCAGAGTCACTGCTAACACTGGTGTCATTACTGAGGACAGTGAGATGGCCTCTTCTGTATCCAAGTTCTCCTGGGTTGTAGACACTGCTACCACAATGGGGAGAGGGGGATAATGAGAAGGAAAGGTCAGGATCAAATATGCCTCCACTGCTTCAGGACTTATCAAGTTTCTGGGCACCACCACCATGGGCGGGGGCCAGAGTCACAGGCGTGCCAGGGCTGGAGGGGACCAGGGTCTCAGGCCCCATTGCTGATGCTACCCAGGTCTCTGTGGCCTCAAGTGCCAGAATCATAGGCTCTGCCTCCACTATTCCCTCATTCTGCCTTCTCTGATGTCCACCCACATACACATGTACAAATATGCAAATCTCACTGTCATCCTGGTGTAGTGGGCAGAGGAACCTCAGTTGAGTTGTGGATGTCTTACTAAGCAAAGGAAATGTCTCATACCACCATGATGCTGACATCGCTCTGCTTGACCATGCTCTACATAGGTGAGGTTCCCATATAGCTAAATTCCAGAAAAGTGAACTGTATTTTCTTATGACAGATTTAAAATAATCTCTTACCTAATACATGTGGATATAACTGTTAATACTTCAGATATCTTTATTATGGAAAATTATAAGCATAAACAAAAGTAAAGAATATATTTGACGCCCCACATGTCTATCATACAGCTTTAACAATATTTAAATCATAGCCAATCTTGATTCATATATCCCTCGTACCCCTAGATTTCAGAAACTTCTAATTATTTCACATGTAAGTGAAAGAGTGAGGTGAGGTGAGGTGAAGTCGCTCAGTCATGTCCGACTCTTTGCGACCCCGTGGACTGTAACCTACTAGGCTTCTCAGTCCATGGGATTCTCCAGGCAAGAATACTGGAGGGGATTGCCATTTCCTTCTCCAGAGGATCTTCCCAACCCAGGGATCGAACCCGGGTCTCCCGCATTGGAGGCTTACAGCTTTAACAATATTTAAATCATAGCCAATCTTGATTCATATATCCCTCGTACCCCTAGATTTCAGAAACTTCTAATTATTTCACATGTAAGTGAAAGAGTGAGGTGAGGTGAGGTGAAGTCGCTCAGTCGTGTCCGACTCTTTGCGACCCCGTGGACTGTAACCTACTAGGCTTCTCAGTCCATGGGATTCTCCAGGCAAGAATACTGGAGGGGATTGCCATTTCCTTCTCCAGAGGATCTTCCCAACCCAGGGATCGAACCCGGGTCTCCCGCATTGGAGGCAGACGCTTTAACCTCTGAGCCACCAGGGAAGCCTAAGTGAAAGAGTAGATAATATCATTTAGATATCTTTAAAATATATGAAAGTTACATAATATATAATTGTGATAAACTAATATCACACTTCAAAAAGATTAAAATAGTTTGGGTAAGAATTCTCAAAAAAGAATTCATGTATTTGCTAAATAATATGTATTGAGTACATTCATATTCTGGCCCTATCTGAACATCTTTGAGCCTCAACCAATAAATTTTTTGTGCATGTGTAAAGAAATTTTTCTGTAAGAATAATTGGCAGGAGTGAGATTTCATTATTTCAAAGTTATCTAGTTACAGACACAAGCAAAAGATTCCCTTTAGAAAAGATAAGTCTCCCAGCTGGAGTTCACTTTGAGCTTCTGAAATCTTACATGGCAAGGGCCCATCCCATAAATTTAAACATCTATGATTCTACACTCAAATCATATAACTAGTGTTGTTGTTGTTGTTTTTTCTATTATTTAAAGGTTTTGTCATTTTTATTTGTGTTAATTGTTGTGAATTTTACATCTGTGCCATTAAACATTTACACTTCAAATTATTATCAAAAACATTCTTAACATTGCATGTATTTACAACTTGCTTGTTTACAATCTCTATATTATCCAAGATTCAACAGAATTAACTTCTTCCAAGTTGTTAAATTTTTCCTTCTTATCAATGTGAGCATTCTAGGAGTGAAAACAAGGACTTAAGAGACAGCTACTAATTGCCAAGATGTAATCATCAAGGGTGTTAATAATTCCAAGTAAGCACGGCCTGGCTTATGAGCTGAAAGTCAGGTGGCAATCTGTTTCTGGCACTCTGACTCTGTCTCGTGTATCATCTGTTGCATATGTGTCTTACAATTCTTGCTGCTAAAAGGAGAATAACAAGATAATAATACACATCCCAGTGTGCCACACAAAACCTTGTGAGAATTAATACTCAGAAAGAACTTCTGAGCTTAGTGAGAAAAGGCACTTTAGAATATAAACACCACGCAATTATTCTTATTACTGTGAGCTAGAAAAATGCTAGGAAGAAATAGCATGATTATTGTGGCACGCATTAAGCCAAATAAGAAAGCAGACTAGTGGGGAATCCTATCGAAGATAAAAATTACTTTGACCAATCCTTCCTTCCCTCCAGCCACTGAAAGAAATTATTTTTATAGCCATGTTTAAATGGTACCCTAACTTCCTTTCATTTGCTTAAAATCTGTGATACAGGAATTGTGCTTAAATGAAATTTCCATCAGCTTTTACATATTAAAAAAGCAAGTGCATTTTAATGCACATATTGAACATTAAATCATTTTTTGCTGCAGGTTATTGCAAGTAAATAGTAATTGTAAAATAGATTCTTTTGATGAAACAAAATGAAAGTAGACTGCTAATGTTCACCTCAGATTTTCTCATCATTTCATTAACAGTTCACCTAGGAAAGGTATTTTTATAATGACGGGCAGGAAAATCACACCCATCAACATGCATCCATATTCATATGTTGGTACACTAACTCTGGAACCTTAATATAAGGGCACAGAAATACATGAAATGCATATGCCCCTTGAAATCATTTGTGAGAACTATTTTATTTGTTCAACAACTGTCTCTTTATTCACACTATTCTGCCAACAAATTCATTAAGAAATATAACAAAATTTAAATAAGAATCAGTTTGCTTTTCCAACTTTTCAGAAACAAGAATTGGACAGACAAAAATTAGTGGGACAGATTAGATTCCTTGTGTACTAGTTACAAACTCCTGTTCTACTTTTATACCAAATGTAAACTCAAACTCTCTCCCTCCACATTTACTGTTTGTATCTTTATAAAATATTTTTCTTTACAATCAGTCAACTCTTATATGTTCACATATAGCTTGTCCCAAACCTTAAAGTAATTATGCAGTTTCAGACATTGTGAAAATGTAAAGTTTCAGCCTGTTTTAAGCAAGAATAATAAAGCAGCCTAGAAAAGACAGTTTCAGATGGTGCAGACCAGAAACTGATAATGCTACCACTGAGCTTGCATTGCCCCCTATGGTTTCTCTCTGACAGTCACCAAGGAAGGGAAGCAACATGCTCTGTCCTCTTGATGTACAGCAGCATCCAGGTACTACACTTGGAACTTCAGTTCAGTCCTGAATAAATGTCTTATAGCATGAAGTCAATTCAGATGCGAATATTTCAGAAATATATAGGCTTTATTTCAACTCTTAATTAGGCAGTAAATTAATAATATTTCACTGACTTTATCACTTTAATACCTATTGTCAACTTTGCACAAAATTTCAAATTAAGGTACTAGAAATTCTTCCACATAAACTAACATTTTGATAGCTACTTTCAAGTGTGTAGCTCTCTGAAGAAGACACTTCTTTTTTTCTGAACTCCAATTTTACTTCTTGTCAATTTGGTACTATTTAGCACTGAGTCACAAGTTTAAGTTGTGCACACACTGTATTTTTACATCCAAACTAGATGGTGAGTTTGGAGAAAACAAGGCCTATGCCTCATGTCACTGTATATCCACATAGTGATAGAGTGAGGCTATCAAGAAAAGCTGCTCCATTAAGCCAAGATTATTGATATGTTCCCTTGAATTTATTTTATTGCTGATTAGCTTAGGTTCAATTTCCTAGAAACAGAGCCTAAGAAAGCAAATTGAATGCACAAGTCGTACAAAGGGCATAAGCTTTAGGCAAAGCTTACAAAGGAGAGAGAAAAGAGAAGGAAGAACTGAACAAAAACGTGGTTTCAGGTTAAGTCTAACCTTGGTCTGATCCTTAACATGGGTGGAATGGGAGTTTGAAGTATAAACTGCACTCCAGATAAGAGAGCTGGCCTTTCATACTCCTTATTTTGGGGGTCATTAGCTGTGGCCACCCCAGGTTTGTAACCTGTTATGGGAGGCAACAATCTCAATTGAAGGCCAATCTCCAGAGAAGGGGAAGCAGTGAATAGCCGACACCCCAGCAGATGGGGGACAATGAGAGGGCCAGTAAAGGGAATCTGGGCTGAGGGTCTGCAGTATCCACTTGATTGCACTTCTTTCTTCCATCAGTTCACTTCCATCCAGGCACAGATTCTCCAGGAGTCCATAGTCACAATTCTTGAGGAAATATAGAAGCTGCTGCAGTTGGTCTTATGGCAAAAAATTGGCTTTCATCTCCTCTCTCTCTCTCTCTCTCTCTCTCTCTCTCTTTCTCCCCACCTCTGGCACTTCTACTGGACTTGGTCCCTTACTAGTGGAGTAACACAGAGCCTTATCCCTGACAGCTGAACAGCTGTTACAATGACACCATAAGGAAAGTCATGGTTTCTGTTCTTGCCCATTCACAGTTACAAATAAGCATGACAAGACCTAGATACCTCCCCTTCCCCACACTAGTGAAACACCTAAGTGCCAAACACATTCTTTCCAGCTCCTAGCTGTCCTGACATCCAAGGAAGACAATGGTCGATTATTCTTGCTTTGTGTTTACTGGCCCACTGTCACTAGTTGCCCCAAACAACTAGGTAGTAGTTGTACCTTTATCATTACTAGGAATCTTGATGTACTACTCAGCGGTGGAAAGCACCCCATCTGGAAACCCAGCTCCTCTAGACTTACAGAGCTTTAAGGTTTCAGGGTCAGGAAGCACAGATTCCCCAAGCAGGTCAATGGGAATGATAGTGAATGGGGCCACTCCTACTTTAACCCATTAGTTCCCAAAGCCATGTATAATAGTTTGTAAAAACAAGTTTCTTGATGGTACAGTGCACGATTAGATTAATGGTTCCTGTGATTATGTGCCCATTTTTTTACCTTCTCTGCAAAAATGTGAAAAAACAAATCTTTTTGTGTGAGATGTAGTTACGCAGCACATTGTTCCCATAAATCAAACATACCATTATCAGTTGGAGTAGGATATTGGTCAAAGTCATAGGTGTCAGTCCTGGTAAGGATAAAGTTTGTTTTCCTCAAGATAGAGACAGTCACACTGAAAAATGGCACCCAGGAAGTAGCTGATTGGTCTTCTTGGATGATGACATCATATTACACATTCAACACTGATCTCTGTTGCTTGCCGATAGGCCGGGCATTCAAAAGCAGCAACTGGCTCAATCTTGATGAGACAGAGAACATTATATATTCTTGGGCGTATACAGCTCTGCCACATGCACCCTCTAGTCACATGCTCGTGATGCCATCAATGCCATGGTCAGAGAGAGAGGCTGGCTGATTATAACTGGCCAAATCATCCTGTCCATTTGGTTGTTTAGTGTTCTTCTATCAAGGTTCCACCCTGGTGTACAATAAAGGGAGCTTCATGTTTCCTTACCACTGCATCCACATGTCTTTCCCTAGACATCTTTATTTAACCTTGATCTCACACTATTATTCCTTCCAGATCCCTTGACTAACCACTTAAATTATTTATCACTGCCTATGAATTCATGAATATTATTACTTCAAACCATTTCTCTCTTTACACAATAACTAGGAGTATTTGGACTATAAAGAAAGCTAAGTGCCGAAAAATTGATGCTTTTGAACTGTGGCATTGGAGAAGACTCTTGAGAGTCCTTTGGACATCAAGGAGATCCAACCAGTCCATCCTAAAGGAGATCAGTCCTTAAATATTCATTGGAAGGACTGATGTTGAAGCTGAAACTCCAATACTTTGGCCATCTGATGCAAAGAGTTGACTCATTGGAAAAGACCCTGATGCTGGGAAAGATTAAGGGCAGGAGAAGGGGACGACAGAGGATGAGATGGTTGGATGGCATCACCGACTCAACAGACATGAGTGGGTAAACTCCGGGAGTTGGTGATGGACAGGGAGGCCTGGTGTACTGCAGTTCATGGGGTTGCAAAGAGTGGGACACGACTGAGCAACTGAACTGAACTGCCCAAAGTCCTTCCAGCTGGTAGACTTCCCTTCCTTCACTGTTTTTCAAAGCCACACTTGATTGGAAGTATAATGCATCAGCTATTCATCTGAGGGTTGTACCAACATACTGAATTATCTGTGAACCGAGCTCAGGTTTTTTTTATCCCCCTCTTCCACCTGATCACAGGAAACCCCTGTGAAATCTGTCACAGGATGAATCCCCACGGCAGTAGACTCAGTTCTAGTATTTAGAATTGTTGCTGTTTAGCCAATAAGTTGTGTCCAACTCTTTGGGACCCAAGGACTGTAGCCTGCCAGACTCCTCTGTCCATGGGATTTGCCAAACAAGAATCCTGGAGTGGGTTGCCATTTCCTTCTCCTGGGAATCTTCCTAATCCAGGAATCAAATCTGCTTGGCAGATGGATTTTTTACCACTTGAGTCATTAGGGAAGCCTGAGAATAGCACTAGTCTTTTCCATTTCCCTGTGGATTCAATTTTTCTATTTGTTATATCGGCTGAGGAGGAGTTAGTGGGGCAGTTTCATGGACTTTCACTGTAGTTGTTGCTATTGAACTAGTCAAGGAACCATAAGAGAGTTCTACCAACTGCTAAGTATATCCATTATGATTATATATTATCATACCAAAGAACTAACTAGCAAGTAAGTCTAGCTCCTTGATCATCAGCATCAACTTGGATAGTATATCCAAACCTTGAAAGACCTGGATATTTCCCTTTCCACAGTATATAATTATTGAAGTACATGGTTGTATGTCCCTTTTGGAAAGGACTAGAGAACCATTATTGTCTACAATCACCATGATGTTAAAAAGGCTTTTCTTAGGGACAGGAACCTGATTTCTCCTTAAATTGATGTGCGTGCTAAGTCACTCAGTCATGTCTAACCCTTTGCGATCCTATGGACTGTAGCCCACCAGTCTCCCCTGTCTCTGGGATTCTCCAAGCAAGAATACTGGAGTGGGTTTTCATTTAATCCTCCAGGGGATCTTCTTGACCCAGGGGTTGAACCCACATCTCTTATGTCTCCTTCAACGGCAGGCAAGTTCTTTACCACTAGTGCCACTTGGGAAGCCCTTAGGTTGATGAAACTGTTAATAACTGTTCAGATCTGGAAACTTGGCAAAGGATCATACCTTTCCATTAGGGTGGCAGAATTAAGCCTTCTGCATACCTATTCTTGATCTCATCTGATTTTAAACAGATGATGGATAGGTTAGATAGGTGGGTAGGTAGCTAGCTAGCTAGCTAGATAAATAAAAGGGTAGCACTCTTCTATATATTGAGTATATACTAAATTCTATATATGAAATACATAGAACAGTGTTATCTATCTAGCACAATTTTGTTTACTATATTTCTCCTACAACCAGTCTCAGCGTACAAAGTATAGCCTCTATAAGCTTCTAAGTGATTTGGTATCCCTTTCATAAATGGACTTTACTCTAGGCTCTTCCAAGAAACCAGATCAGCAGATGGGTCTTCAGGTTTATGTAGTCAGTCCTTTCTAGAATGCCCACTTTTCTGAGACTTTGATCCCTTCCATCTATTTGGCATAGCAGTCTGGCATCTCTACAACATTAAATGTAAAGCACAGATTTCCAAGCTTCCAAAAATCTTGCAAGTAGTTTATTAGAACCATTTCAGGGAGTTAAGTTCTGTGTCAAAGGAAGGTGCTCCCATATTGACATACTCTCCTTTAGTCACCTTTATATTCTACCCCATCACTCTGATCAACACCTTCCAAACCCACTCTCAGGAATATTTTCTTAATTACTGTTGTAATTGTTAGTCGTTTCTGAAACTCATTGGCATAAAATCCATCTCTTCTCTTAGCAGACTCACTGCTCTAACAGTTGGATTATTTGTTCTTCAGTTGCTCAGTCGTGCCCAATTTTTGTGACCCCATGGACTGTAGCACACCAGGTCTCCATGTCCTTCACTACTCCCAGAGTTTGCTCAAAGTCATGTGCATTAGTCGATGATGCCATCCAACCATCTCATACTTTGTTGTCCTTTCTCCTCCTGCCTTCAATCTCTCTCAGCATCAGGTATTTTTTTCAATGAGTTTTTCTCATCAGGTGACCAAAGTATTGGAGCTTCAACTTCAGCATTGGTCCTTCCTTCCAACGAACATTCAGGGTTGATTTAATTAGGATTAACTGGTTTGATCCCTTTGCTGTCCAAGGGACTCTCAAGAGTCTTTTCCAGTACCACAGTTCAAAAGCATCAATTCTTTGGTACTCAGCCTTCTTTATGGTCCAACTCTAAGATCTGTATATAACTACTTTGACTATACAGACCTTTGTCAGCAAAGTGATGTCTCTGCTTTTTAATGTGCTGTCTATGTTTGTCATAGCTTTTCTTCCAAGGAGCAAGCATCTTTTAATTTCATGGCTGCAGTTACCATCTGCCGTGATTTTGGAGCCCAAGAAAAAGTCTGTCACTGTTTCCATTTATTCCCCATCTAAGATGGTAGGAGGGGTACAGTCATGGTTAAAATCAAACTTCATACCCTCCAAAGATGCTTGCAGGGCACAAGCACATCTTGTGTGTACCAAGGACCTGGGGAAAGAACCCCTACAAGAGACTGAGCCAGTTCTGCCTGTAAGGGTTTGAGGGTCTCCTGCAGAGGCACGGGTCAGCAGTGGCCTGCTGCAGGGATAGGGGCGCTGACAGCAGCAGTCCTGGGAAGTGCAGTGAGTGGCACAAGCCCTCTTGGAGGAAGTCGCCATTAGCCCCACTAGAGAGCCACCCAGGGGTAATCCACAAATTAGAGAACAATTCAACCTAAGAAGTTCTTGAACTGTTGCAAAACTTCTAGGGCCCACAACAGTCTTCCAAACCTGGGAATCTGGCAAAAGGACTGAGACTTCCGAAGGAATTTGACTTTGAAGGACACAGGTATTTGATTATAGAACTTCCACAGGAAAGTTCTGAAACAGACTCTTGGAGGGCACAAACAAAACCTGGTGCACACCAGGACCCAAGAGAAAGGAGCAGTGATCCCACAAGAGACGGAGCCACACTTGCCTGTGATTGTTTGGGAGTCTCTGGTGGAGGTATGGATCAACGTGGCCTGCTGCGGGGTCAGGAGCACTGACTGGAGCAGTCCAGAGACGCACGGCATACTGGCATAAACCCTTTTGGAGGCGTTGAATTATGCTTTGATATAATCAGTTATTTATTATGGAGATAAGAGGAGAGGAGACAGGTTGAGAGTGGGGGGTTGTAGCATTATTTTGTAAGGTGTCTGCGTTGTTTTCTTGCATAGATTTAAATCAACAGGTAGGAGACAATATCTTTAAATAAAGGGGATTCAATTCAGTTCAGTTGCTCAGTCGTGTCTGACTCTTTGCGACCCCGTGAATCGCAGCATGCCAGGCCTCCCTGTCCGTCACCAACTCCTAGAGTTTACCCAAACTCACGTCCATTGAGTCGGTGATGCCATCCAACCATTCATTCTCTGTCGTCCCCTTCTCCTCCTGCCCCCAATCCCTTCCAGCATCAGGGTCTTTCCAGTGAGTCAACTTTTTGCATGAGGTAGACTCCTTATATAAGCCTATAAGTTTCAGGGGAATATAGGAGTCCAAGGTCTACATGTATATATACCCAGAAAACCCTGCCCTAAATTTTTGTATCATCTCCTTTACCTTTCAGGTATTTGGCCTTACCATATAAAACTTTCCTAGGCTGATACTAAGCTTTACTCTTGAGCTATATGACTTTTATAATTAAGTCCTATGTGTGGTCTTCAGTCTATCATCCCTCCAGCTGCAGGAGTTGAAGTTCCTTTTAAAAGCTGCAAAGAGGTCCTCTGACTCTCATACATGGCTTTAAATTGGTGACTAATTGCCTTGAGACTGTTATTTCATGGATTAAGAAATAGCCTCTCAATACTTAAGTCTTTATAATTTATATTTCTCTTATAACTCAGAGAAACTGTGCAAGCCAGTTCATCTCCTTATTTACATGTCCTATCCCGTTTGACCTCAGTGACAGCTTTAGCAGTTACACTGTTACATGCCAGAGCTATGCAAACTCCACATACCTGTCACCAGCAATGCGAAGTTTGTTACAAGTCAGCTTTCATGTTTCTAAATCCAGAATCTGATTCCATAGACCACCTTTAACACCAATCTTAGGTCAGTTCCCTTGAAAACAGAGTCCAGTCAAGGGTTTCAGACAAAAGACGAAGATCTCTTCAAGACTGGGTATAAGGGTAGGAATGAAACAGTATAATAAGGAGAAAGAATTTATCAGTAATATGGTCTCAGTATTTTGTTGCTCTTTTTAAGGCACTAGGTTGTGTCTAAACTGTTTGCGACCCCATAGACTGCAAGATGGCTGACTTCTCTGTCCTTCACTATCTCCTGGAGTTTGTTCAAATTCATGTCCATTGAGTTTGTGATGAAACCTAACCAGCTCATCTTCTGCCACCCCCTTCTCCTGGTCCCTTCGATCTTTCCCAGCATCAGGGTTTTTCTAGTGTGTCAGTTTTTCACATCAGGTGGCCAAAGGATTGGCACTTTAGATATATTCAGGGTTGGTTTCCTTTGGGATTGACTGGTTTGATCTCCTTGTTATCCAAGGGACTTTCAAGAGTCTTCTCCAGCACCACAATTCAAAAGCATCAATTCTTCAGCACTCAGCTTTATGGCCCAATTCTCATATCCATACATGACTACTTGAAAAACCATAGCTTTGACTGTATGAACTTTTGCTGACAAAGTGATGTCTCCTGCTTTTCAATATAGTCTAAGTTTGTCATAGCATTCCTTCCAAACAGCAAATGTCTTTTAACTTCATGGCTACAGTCTCCCCCAAAAATAAAACCTGTCACTGCTTCCACTTTTCCCCTTTTTACATGAAGTGATGGGACAGGATGCCATTATTTTAGTTTTTTGATGTTGAGCTTTAAGCCAACTTGTTCACTTTCCTCTTTCACTCTCTTTTTGGGGTGAAAAAAACTAAAGATGAGAGCTCTTTAGTTCCTTCTAACTTTTTGCCATAAGGGTAGTGTCATCTGCATATCTGAGGTTGTTGATATTTCTCCTAGCAATCTTGGTTCCAGCTTGTGATTCATCCAGCCTGGGATTTTGCCTGATGGACTCTGCATATAAGTTAAATAAGCAGGGTGACGATATACAGCCTTGTTTTACTCCTTTTCCAATTTGGAACTAGTTAGTTGTTCTATGTTTGGTTCTAACTGCTGCTATTTGACCCACATACAGGTTTCTCAGAAGACAGGTAAAGTGGTCTGGTATTCCCATCTCTTTAAGAATTTTCCACAGTTTGTTGTGATTCACACAGACAAGGGCTTTATTGTGGTCAATGAAGCAGAAGTAAGATGTTTTACTGGAATCCCTTGCTTTCTCTGTGATCCAACAAATACTGGCAATATCAGGAATGTGATCTCAGCATTAGTATTAGTAATATTCCTTAGATACATTTATTTAAACAAGGAAAACAAAAGCAAAAATAAATAACTAGGACTACATCACTTTTTGAAAAAGCTTCTGCACAACAAAGGAAATAAAATGAAAAACCACCTACAGAATAAGAGAAGGTATTTACAAACAGTATATCCAATAAAGGGTTACTATCCAAATATCACACCTGTCAGAATAAATACCATACAACAGACAACAAATTAAATGTGTTCATGAGGATGTGGAGAAATGGGAAAACTTTATCCACTAGATGAGAATATAAACCAGTGCAGCCACAATGGAAACCTGGATATTCCTCAAAAAATTAAAAATAGAACTATCATATAATTCAGCACTTTCACTCCTGGGTATTTATCCAAAGGGGGGAAAAACACCATTTTGAAAAGATAGGTGTACCTATATGTTTTTTGCAGCATTATTTATAATAGCCAAGATATGGAAACAGTCTCAGTACCCATCCATAGAAAAATGGATAAAGAAGATGTAGTGTGTGTATATATATATATATATATATATGTCATAGATAAATTATCAAAAAATGATGAAATCCTACCATTTCCAACAACATGATGGACCTAGATGGTATTATGCTTAGTGAAATAAGTCAGACAGAGAAAGTCGAAGACAATACCGTAGTGAAATTTATATCTCAGAATCTGCAAGATCTCACTTATGTGTGGAATCTTTAAAAACAAAAACAAAAAACAAATACATGTAACAAAACAGAAACAGAGTTATAGATTCAGAGAACAAACAGTTGCCGAAGGCAGTGAAGTGGGGAAGGAAATAAATAGATGAGGGAGAGTAAGAGGCACAAACCTCTGGTTGCAAAATAAATGAGTAGAATGTGAAATGCACAGTGTGGGGAATATAGTCAATAAATACGTAATACCTTCGTATGGTCACAAGTTGTAACTAAGCTTATTGTAATTACTGTGATGATCATTTTGAAATGTATAGAAATAATGAATCACTATGCTATGTAAAAGGAACTAACATGGTGTTGTAGATCAATTATACTTCAAAAACAGGCAAACTCAGAAAAACAGATCAGACTTGTTACCAGATTAGG
>SJXQ01009159.1:14900-40967 GCA_006408695.1 Aepyceros melampus
AATTAGACAGACACAGTCAAAATCTACATAATTCCAGTTATAAGATAAATAAGTTCTTGGAACTAGTTGGTTGTTCTATGGATGTATGTGCGCCATAAGTGTAATTAACACTGCTGTAATTTATATATGAAAGTTTTCAAGATAGTGAACTGTGAGTTCTCATCACCAGGACTTTTTTCTGTTTTTTAAAATTTTGTATCTATATGAGATGATAGATAGTCACTAAATTTATGATAATTGTAAGGCCAGACCCCAGGGGCCATAATGGGCCGCCCTCCTCTCCCTCCGGCTGGCGGGGGAGGTCCCTAATGGAAGGGGCCTCCCAGATCCCGGGGACCAATGACAGCACACTTCGCCAGCTAAAGCTTCCCCACCCCAGCCATGTAGAAGGACCTGTCAGCCCGCGAGACCTCAGCCTGGCAACCTATCCGAACCCTCGTCCATCTAGCCCGACCATCCCTCGCAACAAGTGACCCCCAACCTGGCCCCGGCGCGGACTTCCTCCACCTGGCTGTTCTGGTCCGGAAACCCCGCCTGGGAGCGCTTTGCCATTAAAAAGCCTGTTAGACACTCTTTCGCGGTCCTGGTTGTCTTTACCTAACAATAATCATGTCATGATGTATGTAAGTCAAATCATTATGCTGTATACCTTAAACTAATACAGTATTATATGTCAATTACATCTCAATAAAACTGAAAGAAAAAACTGTAAAGTCTAGCCTTAGGCAGAGCCATGAAGATTTTGAAATATAAATTTCACCACAGGAGTGTCACAGTCTCCCTCCACCCCCAGGCTAGATTGCTCTCATCAGCCAAGGGCATTTTGTAATAGGGAAGAACATATCTGACTCCATGTTGGGTCTGTTTCTTTTACTTTAACCTTTGCATTCTACTGCTTTTGCTATAAGTTAATCACTGAACAGATGTTGCCTATAACTTAATGTATATATAACAGCCCATCTCCAGGAAGTTTGTTTCCATGTATGCCAGAGCTGTGAGTTAAAACACCTTTGTTTAGCTCACAGGAAACATTCTAACCAGGCCCATCTGTGAATGGCTGCAGGAAAGAAGAAATTAAAACATCCCTTCTGGAATCTGGCCAAAACCAGGACATATTAGCAACAATTTATTGACTTTTTTTTTCTCCTTTACCTCCTCACCTCTCTCTTTGTACTATAAAAGAATCTAGCATCCAAACCCAAGAAAATGTTTCTTAGGGAAACTAGCCCACCATTGTCTCAATCTGCTGGTTTTCTAAATAAATTCATTATTCCTTGCCCCAACCATTTGTCTTCACTTTATTGGCCTGTCCTGTGCCAAGCAGTATGAGGTAGGATTAGATAACCATTTCTTAGGGTCCAGGAGGTAGGGGGTGTGAGCTAAGAGGTGAGAGTGGGAAGAAAGCTGATACAGTTGCAGTCAACACTGCCAGCAGCTGGGATTAGGGGTGCAACAGCCCAGAACAGATCTGGGCAGGGACCACAGATTGTACTAAATTAGAAAAATTACTGACCCTGACTCCAGATAGTTTTTTTTTTTTTTTTAATAATAAGTTCATCCAAGATCTGCTTGGGCATAGAAAAATGTATAATATATACAAACCTCCATATAATCAAAAGATTTATAAAGAAGTTTCATAAGATCACATTGAGGAATCAGAACACTTGTGTGCAGTAATTTATACGATGACATCAAACTGAGGACTAGAAGTTGGCATCACATAGCACTCAGCTGGAGAGGACATGTAGAACAAATCCATTTGGCTGCCAGCACAACTCCCTGCTTGTCTCCTTCAGGGGAGATGCTGCCAGCCAGCAGCAACTCAAACTCTCTCCAAACCTAGGTGAGGAACTAATAAGGTAACCAATTCAGAAAGCCAGCTCTTCAAAAATTAATTATGATTGGCTTCATCTGATAACAGATATAGAAGAGCTTCTCTTGAATCTATCAATAAATTTTCAGTGTCTAAAAAAAATTTTTTTCTATTTAAAATAGACATATCTAAAATAACATCTACAAAAACAAATATCAAATTCTATTCACAAAGAGCAATAATCACAACTCTACCTACATGGTAATTCAACTATCAAATCTGTTTTTCACAAAACTGAAGTCAGACAGCAAGTCTCCAGTATGCATGTATGTGTGTTTATTTATGCACATTAACCTCTGCTTAGTATCCCACTCCTTATAAACACAAAGCCGTTTAGCATTCCTTTGGCATGACCCAAAAAGTCAATGGCTCTTATTATCAACATCACACCAAGCTACTCCACTCCTAACAAGGACATTAGATATTTTCATCTCCTTCCTCTCATTAAAACTTAAAGAACCAATATCTCACATTATAATGATTTTAGTCTCTGCATTCCCTGTAGAATCCCATTAACATAATGAAAAACAGAAAAACAAATTTTAAAAATGAACTTAATATAATTTAAATGCAGAAGCCATCAATGATCAGGAAACATTAATTTTTTTCTGGAAGTTGTAAGGAGAATGACTAAAGGAAAGGTTGGCTGATGTTGATTATCCTGTTATTCAACATTAGAAAGGAAAAGAACTTAGCCTATAAAGTGAGTGGTTAGCATTCTCCAAAAGGACTCAGGAAATACCCAAGTTGTACACGGCAGGGTGTAAAGCAGACAGCTCCTAGACAGAGTCTGTCTCCCAAAAGGACTGGTCACTGCTAATTTTTTTTTTTTTTAATTTCATCTGGTGGGCAGCCTGTACTAAGTGAAGTTTGTGTTTTATTATACTATGGTGTTCTTTATTATACTACAGTGAGTAAAAGAAGAGAGGGGTTTCAACATCTCAGCTAACTTGAGACCATTACAACAAATACAAAACAAAAATAAAGACTAAGTGGAACTACAAACTCCCATAAGACACTAGCCATCATTATTGCCCTCTTTCCTTCTTTTCTACGGCAACTGTACTTTGAACTTTGTTGAAAAGCCCTAAATTCCTACCAGTAGGCATTTGGAGAAGAGAGATTGAAATACTGTCTTAATATTTATCTTTTTATTCAAGAAAATCAACACAGATTATTCCATATGTGATGGTAGCTTATCATGTGGAACTGATAAAAAAAGCTTGATATTCTTTGAATGAGAATGTGTATCCTCTCTTGAACATGTGTTCTTTTTCTTTTATTTTAATAATATCTTATATAGAAGCTGACAACCCAATAGAAAGAAATTCTGACCATTAGGTAAGACTGAAAATCTTGCTTCACTCTCAAGAAAAATGGCTCCGCATTCAGCTTATATTGGTGTAACTCTAGCAAAGGTACAACATTCTAGGGCAAATTTAGTATTACGGTCTTATTTCATGTGCTGTGTTACAGCAATTTACATCTTTGAAGTTTGGTTATTTGGTTATTTACAAAGCATAAACTTCAGACATCTATTTCTAGTAGTAGTGGATTAAATAACTCCTAACACTCCTGCTAAAGACTCCAGAAAACCTGAGTAAACATCAGAAAAAGTAGCCAAATACTATTTGAATGTACTAAAAAACTAACAAGGGATTGAAAGCCAAGATTGGAAAAGAAGTGAGACTTAGGTAAGCTTGGCGATTAGGATCACTTTTTTCCTAAGGACATGTGCTATTTCTGAAAATTTGGCTCAGATTTCAAGGAGTGAGCAGCTTTTGTCTTAGGAGTAAGAGTGAACTATCAATACAAGTAGCTCTCTCAGGGACTGATGTGCTTGCTTAGCCACTTAGTTCAACTGTTTGAGACTCTGGATTGTAGCCTGCCAGTCTCCTCTGTCTATGGGATTTTCCAGGCAAGAACACTGGACTGGGTTGCCATTTCTTCCTCCAGGGGATCTTCCCAACCAGGGATAGAACTTGTGTCTCCCATGTCTCCTGCATTGCAGGTAGGTTGTTTACCTGCTGAGCCATCGGGGAAGCCCCTCAGGGATTGCTGCCCAACTTTAACTCATCCTGATCCCTGAACTTCAGTTAAGGGAATCTCAGATGGCCAGTTTCTCTGTCTGACAGAAGCAAAGGTAAATTGTCCCCTGTAAAAAGTCTCATCCTGAGCTTCAGATAACTTTTTTAAATTTTTATCTGAGATCATTTTAGTTTTGCCTCATGAGCGTCCTTTGGTATTTCTTGTAATATGAATCTGCTAATGATGAAGATTTGCTTGATTAAAAATAACTTCATTTCACTTTTATTCCGGAAGGACTTTTTTCCCTTCTAATGGAATTCTAGGCTATTAGTAAATTTTTTCAATGTCTTCAAGCTATCATCCCTTATCTCCTGGTTTCCATTGTTTACACTGTAGTATCACTGATGTTCAAATTTCAAGGCACCTTGAACTCCAAAAGCCATCTCAATATTCTCAGTAGCCAATAATAAATGAGTTAGGTAGACTTCTATAACAGGTGTCTCCATTCAATGTCTCCACTTCCCTGATATCCACTCACTCATCTGTCTACTGTAGTGTGACTTCTATTCCCAACATTAGTCTGCAATTATTCTCATTAAGAATAATAGTATCTATCTTACATGTTAATGGACTTTCCTGGTGGCTCAGCTGGTAAAGAATCTGCCTGAAATGTGGGAGACCTAGGTTCAATCCCCGCATTGGGAAGATCCCCTGTAGAAGGGAACAGCTACCCACTCTAGTATTCTGGCCTAGAGAATTCCAAGAGGAGTTGCAAGGAGTAGGACACAACTGAGCAACTTTAACTTTCACTTTATATGTCAAAAAGCATTCAGTAATATTATTGTTCCTCAGAAGCATTGGCTGCAGTCAATAGCATTTTCTTTTATTCTAGATTCTCCTATAAACATTGTGCCTTTGTTGTCCTTCTCTCTGGGCATTCCTTCTTCCTCAATTTTTCAAACTCCTCTTTCCTTTTTATGGCCATATTGACAAGTCTTTTGCTTCCTCAATGACACACAGTCTTCCAGCTCTTTGTGTTAGTGTTTCTCTATCTAAAAACGTCATTCTTCCTATCCTGGCAATTATTTTGTCAATTTAGTATCTTCATCTTGTTTCTCAATTTAAATTTCCCCTGGAAAAAAGTTTTTTCTATATTCTCAACACTAGGTTAGGAGTTGCCATTTTTTGCTAACAACCATTGGCTATAGTAGTTATATTTTGCCACTGATTACTTTTTAAATTATATTATTTATTGTTAGACTATCAGCTCTAAGGGTATAGAAACACCTTCTTGTTCACTATTGAGTCTCCAAGGTCCAGCACATTGTTAGCCTTTAAGAAAGTGAAGAAAGTGAGTGTTAGTTGCTCAGTCATGTCTGACTCTTTGTGAACCCACAGAATGTAACCCACCACACTCCTCTGTTCATGGACCTCTCCAGGCAAGAATACTTTCAAATTAATGCACTCTATCTGGCCTTTAGTATAATTATTCCCGGTCTCTTTCCACCATTTCCTGGACAATTTCATCTATTCACACACACACACACACACACACACAGACACTTTCAACTGCAATGTGTTATAGTTACATATTTATTAAATATTATAATATAGATGAAGATAACATTTAGTTACTTAGAAAAATGGATATAATGAGTTAAACTATGAAAAACATAGTTATCTATTTGTAACATAAATATTCATCTGTTATACTTTCAATATTTGTTATAGTTTCAAGCATTTGTTACATAAACAAATCTGTAATTATAAGATAATGCCTACATCATAACTCATTATCTTCCATATTTCTACATGCTTACCTGTTATCTTCAAAGCCATGAGTCTCAGATTCCTCATTATTAAAATATGAGTAATGATACCACTATCCAATATTTAGTCCCTTTTTTTCCTTTCAATTTAAATATTCCACAGAGAATCTTGGTTACTCTGCCAAACACATGATTCATTAACTTGATTACATCACCAAACTTTCACCCTGGTTGTTTTTTTTTTCCCTATAAACTGTATCATTGTTATGGACTAAAATGTGTTTCTCCCAAATTCTTATGCTGAAGCCCTGTCATTGTGACTGCATCTGGAAACAGAACCTTTAAAAGGGTTATTAAGGTTAAATGAGGTTATAAGGGTGAGGGCCTAATCCATAGGCCTTTTACAGGAACAAGTATCTTTATAAAAAGAAGAAGAGACACAAGGGATGCACAGGTCCACAGAAAAGGTCATGTGAGGACAGAGTGAGAAGCCAGCAGTCTACAAGCCAAGGCGAGAGGCCTCAGGAGAAACTGACCTTGCTGGCACCTTGATCTGTACTTCCAGGCTCCAGAAGGCTGAGGCAAATATATTACTGTTGTCTAAACCACCTAGTATGTGGTATTGTGTTATGGTACCTTTAGTAGACTAATGCAGTCACTCACCATGTCCACAAAGTCAAAAATCTCATATCACCCTGGACAGGCCTTTCTCCCTTAACCTTGGTATGTAGATGATCTAAGATTCTTGTCAACGTATTCCTTTTAAATATGGCTTTATTTTGCACTTTTGTATTTATCCCCACTTCATCTACATAGGTCCAAATTTCTTCATCTCCCTGAGCTATAAGCCCTCTCCTAATTGTTCTCTTTCACCTTCAGTGTTGGCCCCCTTTATTTGGCACCCTACCTCCTATCTAAATCATCTTTCTACAGAGCAAAGATGGTTGTGATTGAGTTACCTCCCTCTCTCCCTTTTTACATTTTTCTCTAATCTTCTAATCTTCATGAGCTACAGGACAAGGGACAAATGCCTTATTTTGACATATGTGGTCCCTTAAAATTGGAACCAAACTGAACTATGTAGCCTTCTCCATTACTGTTTATCCATGCTCCAGCCATATGAAAAAAGTCACAGGCTAGCCAAGCTTCAGGAATTGAACTCTGCTGTTTCCTTATTCCTCTCTTGACTCAATGAAGCTTTTCCAACATACTTGGACAGAAAGGCTGTTCCCTTTACTACGTGGTCAACACTGTTTATTCTTTTATACATACCTATGTTATACATTCTTAAACTGTAGTGAATACATTTATATGACCACACTAAACTGTGAATCTTTGAGAACAAAAACAGTATGTAATTCATATTCATATTTTGTATATTTACCATTGGGACTGACCATGGTATTTGACAATCAGTATTGCATAAATAAATATATAAAATAATAAATTAATGATATTAAAGCATAATTCAATTTTTGAACCTGAAAGTCTTTGAAGAATTCTACTGGTATACAGTGAAGTCTGGACTTCTCATTTGAGTATTCACGATACTCTCCACTGGACAAAACCAATACTTTTACATCTTCATGACTATGTTTGTAGTGATACACATTCAGTCCCAGTTCAACATTATCTCCCATAAGCTAGAAATAACTACTTTAAAATTTGTCTTCATAATAAAATCTATTGCTATCTAATAATATAATTATTTATTAGTGTGTGCTAACATCTCTTTTAAACTTTAAGATTTTTCTTGAAAATTCCATAACTGATTCATCTGTGAAGAATTAATACCTAGTCCTGTTCATAAACCAGACTTTCAGTAAAAACACTGTGGCATCCACTTTATGAGTATTTGTTGAGTATATCAGTCACTCTCAAACATTTTGCTCATAAGCTTTCTCATTTAAAAAATGTGTGCATACACTCATATTATATATTTAATTATTTGAAAATGAAAAAGTGAAAGTGAAGTCGCTCAGTCGTGTCCGACTCTTTGCGACCCCGTGGACTGTAATGTACTAGGCTTCTCCGTCCATGGGGTTCTCCAGGCAAGAATACTGGAGTGGATTGCCATTTCCTTCTCCAGGGGATCTTCCCGACCCAGGGATCGAACCCGGGTCTCCCGCATTGGAGGCAGACGCTTTAACCTCTGAGCCACCAGGGAATTTGAGAATGAAAGCATGTATTGATTTATTAATATACTACATGGATTTAGTAGAACCAGAAAAATGTAAAAAGAAACTAAAGATAAAAAGTAAATATAAGTGGAAGTCATTGCATTTTTTCCTGCATCCCACTACTTTATGTTTCTGTATGCTTTGTTGGGTGAGCCCTTCTTTGGAGATTACTAACAGATTATTCTAATTATAACACAGGAATTATTAATAACCTTCACTAGTACTGCTTTAATCATCTAGTGTTGTTGAGAAATGGGTATTCTGCATAGCTTCAGTTCAGTCGCTCAGTCATGTCTGATTCTTTGCGACCCCATGAACCGCAGCACGCCAGGCCTCCCTGTCCATCACTAACTCTTGGAGTCCACCCAAACCCATGTCCATTGAGTCGGCGATGCCATTCAACCATTTCGTCCCCTGTAGTCCCTTCTCCTCCTGCCCTCAATCTTTCCCAGCATCAGGGTCTTTTCAAATGAATCAGCTCTTCCCATCAGGTGGCCAAAGTATTGGAGTTTCAGCTTCAAAATCAGTCCTTCCAATGAACACCCAGGACTGATCTCCTTTAGGATGGACTGGCTGGATCTCCTTGCAGTCCAAGGGATCTCAAGAGTCTTATCCACCACGACAGTTCAAAAGCATCAATTCTTTGGCGCTCAGCTTTCTTCACAGTCCAACTCTCACATCCATACATGACCACTGGAAAAACCAAAGCCTTGACTAGACAGACCTTTAACAAAGTAATGTCTCTTCTTTTTAATAAGCTGCCTAGATTGGTCATAATTTTCCTTCCAAGGAGTAAGTGTTTTTCATTTCATGGCTGCAGTCACCATCTGCAGTGATTTTGGAGCCCAGAAAAATAAAGTAAGCCACTGTTTCCACTGTTTCCCCATCTGTTTGCCATGAAGTGATGGGACCAGATGCCATGATCTTCGTTTTCTGAATGTTGAGCTTTAAGCCAACTTTTTCACTCTTCTCTTTCACTTTCATCAAGAGGCTCTTTAGTTCTTCTTCACTTTCTGCCATAAAGGTGGTGTTATCCACATATCTGAGGTTATTGATATTTCTCCCAGTGATCTTGATTCCAGCTTGTGCTTCCTCCAGCCCAGTGTTTCTCATGATGCACTCTGCATAGAAGTTAAATAAGCAGGGTGACAATATACAGCCTTGACGTACTTCTGTTTCTGTTTGAAACCAGTCTGTTGTTCCATGTCCAGTTCTAACTGTTGCTTCCTGACCTGCATACAGATTTCTCAAGACACAGGCTAGGTGGTCTGGTATTCCCATCTCTTTCAAAATTCTCCAAAGTTTATTGTGATCCACACAGTCAAAGGCTTTGGCATAATCAATAAAGCAGAAATAGATGTTTTGCTGGAACACTCTTGTCTCGATGATCCAGTGGATGTTGGCAGTTTGGCCTCTGGTTCCTCTGCCTTTTCTAAAACCAGCTTAAACATCTGGAAGTTCACAGTTCACATATTGCTGAAGCCTGGCTTGGAGAATTTTGAGCATTACTTTACTAGCATGTGAGATGAGTGCAATTGTGTGGTAGTTTGAGCATTCTTTGGCATTGCCTTTCTTTGGGATTGGAATGAAAACTGACCTTTTCCAGTCCTGTGGCCACTGTGAGTTTTCCAAATTTGCTGGCATACTGAGCAGCACTTTCACAGCATCATTTTTTAGGATTTGAAATAGCTCAACTGGAATTCCATCACCTCCACTAGCTTTGTTCATAGTGATTCTTCCTAAGGCCCACTTGACTTCACATTCCAGAATGTCTGGCTCTAGGTGAGTGATCACATCATCTTTTTTGTACAGTTTTTCTGTGTATTCTTGCCACCTCTTCTTAATATCTGCTCCTTCTGTTAGGTCTATACCATTTCTGTCCTGTATTGAGCCCATCTTTGCATGAAATGTTCCCTTGGTATTTCTAATTTTCTTGAAGAGATCTGTAGTCTTTCCCATTCTGTTTTCCTCTATTTCTTTGCATTGATCACTGAGGAAGGCTTTCTTATCTCTCCTTGCTATTCTTTGGAACTCTACATTCAAATGGGTATATCTTTCCTTTTCTCCTTTACTTTTGGTTTCCATTCTTTGCACAGGTATTTGTAAGGCCTCCTCAGACAGCCATTTTGCTTTTTTGCATTTGTTTTTCTTGGGGATGGTCTTGCTCCCTGTCTCCTGTACAATGTCACAAACCTCTGTCCATAGTTCATCAGGCACTCTGTCAGATCTAGTCCCTTAAATCTATTTCTCACTTCCAGTGTATAGTCAGTCATAAGGGATTTGATTCAGGTCATACCTGAATGGTGTGGTAGTTTTCTCCACTTTCTTCAATTTTCAGTCTGAATTTGGCAATAAGGAGTTCATGATCTGAGCCACAGTCAGCTCCTGGTCTTGTTTTTGCTGACTGTATAGAGCTTCTCCTTTTTTGGCTGCAAAGAATATAATCAATCTGATTTCGCTACTGACCATCTGGTGACGTCCATGTGTAGAGTCTTCTGTTGTGTTGTTGGAAGAAGTGTTTGCTGTGATCAATGCATTCTCTTGGCAGAACTCTATTAGCCTCTGCCCTGTCTCATTCTGTACTCCAATGCCTTATTTCCCAGGTAATGGAAGTTTAACCCATTACAGGAAAGGAATCTGGCAACTGCCTCATTGAATCCGTACTACATGTCAAACATTATTGTGCATCCTTTGTGTCCATAATCTCATTTAATTCTAAAACCAATCCTGCAGAGTATCTTTAAGTCTGTCTTACAAATAAGAAAACAGATTTTCAGAAGATTAAACCATTCATGACAGTAATAAACAAGGCACAGGATTTGAATCCACATTTGTCTAACCTTATACCTTAAAATATCCAGTATAAACTCTTTCTAACACATCTAGTCATAGCAACATTTTTTTAAATTTTCTATCTTAAATTTTATGTTAAAATAATCAAACATATCCTTTTCTTTTTAAACTCATAGATTTGACCTCTCTTGACATTGTCTTCACCCTGGCCTGCCCTGTATTGCTGCAGTCTACACAGGCATGGAGGACGAGGAAGGAGAGGAGCCCTAGTTCACAAACACTGATTTCAACAGTATAAGAGTATCCTAATGCCCTCTGCACTGATGAAATTTCATGTTGTCAACTCCCTTTCACATCATCTGCCCCATTGTCTTACACACAAAACAATGCATGTGGCATATGCAATGCTTCTTTTCTGCAAAACAAATTTATGAATCAAAAGTTAGAGCATATAGCCTTACCTTCTTGAAGATTATATTGCTATAATTTTCTCATCAATGTCTGTTGAGCTGAGCATCAGTTATAGTGGGTTATGTTATTTTTGCCCATATAAACTAATAACAATAGTCATCTTTTCAACCTTCCCTTCCTCTTCTAGACTACTTACTTCAGATAGCACAATGGAACATTTGAACATGTCTGTAAAATTTTAGCACAATATTTTAAAGAACTTTATCATTAGAGCATAGAACTTCAGAAAATGTAATATTAAGTCAATTTTCTTCAAATTTTTCTTAAAGACCTACTTTTTAGCAAACAATTTTAGGCAAAAGCAGCATTAAACTTGTATGCAAACCTTAGGAACTACAATGATATTTAAAAGTCTAATAAGAATTTCTCAAGAAATATGTTCTGAAAAAATATACTAGATAAAAAATAGTAAATATTACCTCACATTAGTAGAACTGTACAAGTGTTAGCAAAAGAATATCATGACTACTCTTAAATGGGTTTATGAAAATAAAACAATTTTTCACTGAGGATAACAGTAGTAGTAGAAAGAAAAAAGTAGTATTATATATTTGGATGTGCTTGTTCCTGACATTTTATTTAAATGGCAAAATTAGCCCACATAAATAATACTGTATTCAGATTTAAGACATACAATTCTCAACTAATTGCCATGATAAATTTAGGCAAATAAATGGCAAATCAGGTGAGTTTCAACATTATTAAACAATTGTTTAAAAAGATTCTCCAAAATTTCAAAAATTATTCTATTGTTTTATAATTTCCTATTACTTATACTCAAATTTCTCTATTGTTCATGCTCTCCATCAGATGCTAATTAGAAATTCCAGAGAGTTTATTTACTTACTTTTTCCTTCAAATGTTTTGTTTCTTAACTTGTAGTTGGAAGACATTATTGGCATATTTTCTCCTCACATATACTCTTCCCTCTCTTAGGAAGAGGACCCTCAAGTTTGAGACAAGCACATGTATACAACCTCCTGGGTGTGTCCACAGGGGTTGAGGGTGCCATATACCTTATTTTTTCCCACTGCTTTGTGCAATGCAGAAGTGGCAGTGAGCCAAATGTAGGAAGGACACAAGTGAGGTGGCAAACAGAAGAAGCTTTGGGTCTGGGCACTGTGAGACTTCATTCTGGCTCTGGATGAACTCTTTTTCTTCCATGAAATAAGCCTCATCCAGTTCAAACACCTATTAGGGGTTTCCTAGTACAGAAATCTTTTTCTTTTTTTTTTTGGTCCTTAAAATTACTGGTAGAAATAGACGCTGCCTTTTCAAATGAGAACCAGTTTTACTGAAACACAAGCTCACAGCAGTTAAGAGTTAAACAGATTTTTCTTAGTTTAGAATACAAAAAAAAAAAAGGAGGAAGGGACAAGAAGCTACATTTATAGATGCATTCCAAAATTTGTTAATTAAACAATGCTTATTTGAGATTAAAAAATGTCAAGTTTACTGTCATAAATCGAAATGTAGAGAAAAATAAATCATAGTCCCTATCCTTTAGCATATTATGGTCTAGCTGAGAGGACACATGAATTTTCAAGCATTAAGTATTCACTTTTTCATTCATTCAAATGGTAATATGGGCACACTGCATTATGGCAGTACAGAGTAAAAGTTACTAATTCACTCTGGTAGGTGAAAAGACTCTTCTTTTAGAAATAGCACCCAGAGTGAATTTTGGAACGTGAGAAAGAATTACTCAGGAGGAATTGTTGAGGAGGCACAAGTAAAGAGCATTTGGGAGAGAAATAGCTGTTTGCATTTTATCTGGATAGTTATCAGCTTACAGTTGATGACTCAAGTGAGATAAGAACTGAAAAGTCTTTAATACATTGGGAAGTTAAGCGGAATGCCTGAAGGTGGGGTAAGATCACAAGGGCAAGTGGGAGGGCATCACAAAACCAGACTGCTACAAATTGTTGGCTGAGGAGTAGATGGGCACAAAACTCCTATTTTAGGATGCTTGGTTCTGAAGAAAGCACACCTACACCATTCAACCTTTCAGCGAAATAAATTTGGTGTCCTCATCAGTGGATGGAATTTGTAACACAGCTTAGCTCTGCTGTTATAAATAACATCAGAACTTCAACTGGAAACTGCAACTCTTTCCTTTCAATTTTGTATTATGACTCACCTTGCCATTACGAACCATCTTCTCCAGTACTGGAAGACATGCCTCTAGAATGGTGCTTGTTGTTGTTCACTCGGTCGTGTCCAACTCTTTGTGACCTCATAGGCGGTAGCCCATCAGGCTCCTCTGTCCTTGGACTTTCCAAACAAGAATATTGGAGTGGGCTGTCATTGGTACCAGAATGTAATAATAATCTAGAAGGCTAGTGACATCAGCATAACCTGCTTGACTTTTCATTGCTGAGTTTTGCTACTGTAATTATACATAGACACCACAGCAACTGGATGTTGAAAGAGGTAACTAAATCGCAAACAATCATAACAGAGAATGGATAACAACAAGGTCCTACTGTGTGGCACAGGCAACTATATCCAATATCCTGTGATAAACTAAAATGTAAAAGAATATGAAAAAGAATGTATATATGTGTATATATATGAATCACTTTGCTGCACAGCAGAAAATAACACAACATTGAAAATCAACTATACGTCAATGGAAAAAAAAGAGCAATATAGCTAAATCTGAACAGCTATTTACTCTTTAACTCTTTTTTCCTTTACTTTCTACAGATGTCAATAAACTATGGCCTGCAAGTGAAATCCAACTTACAGCCTGTTCTATGACTAAAACTGAGAAAGATTTTTACAATTTTAAAGGACTGGAATGAAAATATCAAAAATGTGCCACAGAGATTTATATGGTCCACAAACCTGGAAATATTTACTACCTGGTCATTTTCAGTAAGAATCTATCAACTTCTTCCCTAGAAAATGGTACAGTTATCCTACCAGCTCTGCTCAATCCTTTACTGTTCAATTTCATCTGATTTCAACATGACTCAATTATTTAAGTCTTTAAGACTAGTCCCCATTTCTAATAAGTCACTTTAGTGACTGATACTCAGTTCTTCTGTATTTTTCCCTATATTACTTACCTTCTGTCTACTTTCCATCCTGTGTCTCCTGAAATCCTTGACCTCAGCATAGAGGGGCTTGGTATTTAGTAACCTGATACAAAAAAAAAAAAAGAGTATTTTTTGCTGGTAACTATTTACAAAGTATCACAAATGTAATACTCAAGTATTCATCTTACTATTACTGCTTCTTAAGGTCAAAAAACCAACAAACAAAAGAAAGTTGAAAAAGATTCCCTCCCTATTCATGCCTTTGGTCTTTATCTAGCTACTGTTCCTCCTTCCTTTTTCTTAATTTCACTCCTTATATCTTTGACTTTCATTATCCTAATTAGCCCTAGTCCACTCACTTGTTAATGATTACCTCAGTTCAGTTCAGTTCAGTTCAGTTCTGTCGCTCAGTCGTGTCCGACCTTGCAACCCATGAATCGCAGTACGCCAGGCCTCCCTGTCCATCACCAACTCCCGGAGTTCACTCAGACTCACATCCATCGAGTCCATGAGGCCATCCAGCCATCTCATCCTCAGTCGTCCCCTTCTCCACCTGCCCCCAATCCCTCCCAGCATCAGAGTCTTTTCCAATGAGTCAACTCTTTGCATGAGGTGGCTTTAGCATCATTCCTTCCAAAGAAATCCCAAGGTTGATCTCCTTCAGAATGGACTGGTTGGATCTCCTTGCAGTTCAAGAGACTGCCAAGAGGCTTCTCCAACACCACAGTTCAAAAGCATCAATTCTTCGGCGTGCAGCCTTCCTTACAGTCCAACTCTCACATCCATACATGACCACAGGAAAAACCATAGCCTTGACTAGATGGACCTTAGTTGGCAAAGTAATATCTCTGCTTTTGAATATACTATCTAAGTTGGTCATAACTTTTCTTCCAAGGAGTACGCGTCTTTTAATTTCATGGCTGCAGTCACTATCTGCAGTGATTCTGGAGCCCCAAAAAACAAAGTCTGACACTGTTTCTGCTGTTTCCCCATCTATTTCCCGTGGAGTGATGGGGCCAGATGCCATGATCTTCGTTTTCTGAATGTTGAGCTTTAAGCCAACTTTTTCACTCTCCTCTTTCACTTTCAACAAGAGGCTTTTTAGCTCCTCTTCACTTTCTGCCATAAGGGTGGTGTCATCTGCACATATGAGGTTATTGATATTTCTCCCGGCAATCTTGATTCCAGCATGTGTTTCTTCCAGTCCAGCGTTTCTCATGATGTACTCTGCATAGAAGTTAAATAAGCAGGGTGACAATATACAGCCTTGACGTACTTCTTTTCCTATTTGGAACCAGTCTGTTGTTCCATGTCCAGTTCTAACTGTTGCCTCCTGACCTGCATACAGATTTCTCAAGAGGCAAGTCAGGTGGTCTGGCATGCCCATCTCTTTCAGAATTTTCCACAGTTTATTGTGATCCACACAGTCAAAGGCTTTGGCATAATCAATAAAGTAGAAATAGATGTTTTTCTGGAACTCTCTTGCTTTTTCCATGATCCAGCAGATGTTGGCAATTTGGTCTCTGGTTCCTCTGCCTNAGAGGCAGGTCAGGTGGTCTGGTATTCCCATCTCTTTCAGAATTTTCCACAGTTTCTTGTGATCCACACAGTCAAAGGCTTTGGCATAGTCAATAAAGCAGAAATAGATGTTTTTCTGGAACTCTCTTGCTTTTTCCATGATCCAGCAGATGTTGGCAATTTGGTCTCTGGTTCCTCTGCCTTTTCTAAAACCAGCTTGAACATCAGGGAGTTCACGGTTCACATATTGCTGAAGTCTGGCTTGGAGAATTTTGAGCATTACTTTACTAGCATGTGAGATGAGTGCAATTGTGTGATAATTTGAGCATTATTTGGCATTGCCTTACTTTGGAATTGGAATGAAAACTGACATTTTTCCAGTCCTGTGGCCACCGCTGAGTTTTCCAAATGTGCTGGCAAATTGAGTGCAGCACTTTCACAGCATCACAGTTGATTTGAAACAGCTCAAGTGGAATTCCATCACCTCCACTAGCTTTGTTCATAGTAGCAAATTTGGAACTCAGCAGTGACCACAGGACAGGAAATGGCTTATTTCCATGCCAATCCTAAAGAAATTAAATGTCAAAGAATATTCAAACTATCATACAACTGCTCTCATTTCACATGCTAGCAAAATTATGCTCAAAATCATTCAAGCTAGACTTCAGCAGTATGAGAAATAAGAAATTCCAGATGTACAACTTGATTTTGAAAAGTCAAAGAAACCAGAAATCAAATTACCAGCATCCACTGTATCATAGAAAAGGCAAGTCCAGAAAATTATCTATTTCTGCTTCACTGACTACAATAAAGCCTTTGAAAGTGTGGATCACAAGAAACTATGTAAAATTCTTAAAGAGAAAGGAATACCAGACAACCTTACCTGTCTCCTGAGAAGACTGTATGCAGGACAAGAAGCAATAGTTAGAACCATACATGGAACAACAGACTGGTTCCATATTGGGAAAGGAGTACATCAAGAGTGTATTGTCAGCCTGCTTATTTAACTTCTATGAAGAATACATCATGTGAAATACTGGGCTAATGACTCACAAGCTGGAATCAAAACTGCCAGGAGAAATATCACCATCCTCAGATATGCAGATGATACCACTTTAATGGGACAGACAGAAGAGGAACTAAAGAGCATCTTGATGAAAGTGAAAGAGGAGAGTGAAGAAAGCTGGTTTAAAACTCAACATTCAAAAAATTAAGATCATGGCATCTGGTCCCATCCTTTCCTGGCAAATAGAGAAACAATGGAAACAGTGACAGACTTTATTTTCTTGGGCTCCAAAACCACTGCAGATGCTGACTGCAGCCATGAAATTGAAAGGTGCTTGCTCTTTGGAAGGAAAGCTATGACAAACCCAGATAGCATATTAAAAATAAGACATTACTTTGCCAACACATATCAATATAGTCAAAGCTATGGTTTTTCTGGTAGTCATGTATGGATGTGAGAGGTGGACAATTAAAAAATGACTGAGCACCAAAGAATTGATGCCTTTGAACTGTGGCATTGGAGAAGACTCTTGAGAGTCCCTTGGACAGCAAGAAGATCAAATCAGTCAATTCTAAAGACATCAACCCTGAATATTCATTGGAAGGACTGATGCTGAAGCTGAAGTTTCAATACTCTGACCACCTGATGTGAAGAGCTGATTCACTAGAAAAGAGTATGATGCTGGGAAAGGTTGAAGGCAGGAGGAGAAGGGGTCAAGAGAATGAGATTCTTGAATGGCATTACTGATATGACAGACATCAACTTGAGCAACTCTGGGAGATGATGAAGGACAAGGAAGCCTGGTGTGCTGCAGTCCATGGGGTGGGTCCCAAAGAGTCACAAACAAGTGAGCGACTGAACAACAGCCTTATTTCTGGTCCAACCCTCAAATCCATACATGACTACAGGAAAAACCATAGCTTTGACAATAGAGACCTTTGCCTGCAAATTTATGTCTTTGGTTTTTAATATGCTGTCTAGGTGTGTCATCGCTTTTCTTCCAAGGAGTAAGTGTCTTTCAAATTCATGGCAGCAGTAACCATCTACAGTGAGTTTACAGCCAAGAAAATAATATCTAACAATGATTCCTTTTTTTTATCCCTTCCATATTTACTATGAAGATTTTGGGACCAAATGCCATGATCTTATTTTCTTCAATGTTGAGTGTTTTTATTTTTTCTTTTAATTAATCTATTTTTTATTGAAGGATAATTGCTTTACAGAATTTTGCTGTTCTCTGTCAAACCTCAACATGAAGCACCCATAGGTATACATATGTCTCCTCCCTTTTGAACCTCCCTCCCATCTCCCTTCCCATCCCACCCCTCTCAGTTGATACAGAGCCCCTGTTTGAGTATCCTGAGCCATACAGCAAATTCAGTCGGCTATCTATTTTACATATGGTAATGTAATTTTCCATGTTACTCTTTCCATACATCTCACCCTCTCCTCCCCCTTCCCCATGTCCATAATTCTATTCTCTATGTCTGTTTCTCCATTGTTGCCCTGTAAGTAAATTCTGCAGTGCTATTTTTCTAGATTCTGTATATATGTGTTAGAATACGATATTTATCTTTCTCTTTCTGAATCACTTCACTCTGTATAATAGGTTCTAGGTTCATCCACCTCATTAGAACTGACTCAAATGTGTTCCCTTTTATGGCTGAGTAATATTCCATTGTGTATATATACCACCACGTCTTTATCCATTCATCTGTCAATGGGCATCTACATTGCCTTCATATTCTAGATATTGTAAATAGTGTTGCAATGACCAATTGGATACATGTGTCTTTTTCAATTTTGGTTTTCTCAGGTTATATGCCTAGGAGTGGGATTGCTTGTTCATATGGTGGTTTTATTCCTAGATTTTTAAGGAATCTCCATACCCTCTTCCATAGTGGCTGTATCATTTTAAGTTAACTTTTTCACTCTGTTTTACCCTCAACAAGAGGCTCTTTAGTTCACTTCCAGCCACTAGAGTGATATTGCCTGCATATTTGAGGTTGTTGATCTTTCTGCAAGAAATCTTGATTCCAGGTTGTGATTCATCCAGCCCAAAATTTCACATGATGTGCTCTTCATGGAAGTTAAAAAAAACAGGACAACAATACAACCTTGTTATACTATTTTTCAATTTTGAGCCAGTCACTTATTCCATGTCAAATTCTAACTGTTGCTTCTTGACCACATAGAGGTTTCTCAGGAGATAAGTAAGGTAGTCTGGTATTCCCATGTCTTTAAGAATTTTCCCCGGTATGTTGTAATCCACAGAGTCAAAGGCTTTAGCATAGTCAATAAAGCAGAAGTACATATATTTCTGGAATTCCCTTGCTGTTTCTAACATCCAACAGATATTAGTAATTTGATCTCCTTTCCCTGTCTTTTCTAAATTCAGCTTGGACATCTGAAAGTTTTCATTTCTCATACTGCTGAAATCTAGGTTGAAGGATTTTGAGCAAAACTTTGCTGCTAGCATGTGTATTGAGTGAAATTATATGGCAGCTTTACATTCTTTGGCATTGCTCTTCTTTGGAACTGGAATGAAGACTGACCTTTTCCAATCCTATGGCCACTACTGAGTCTTCCAAATTTTCTGGCATATCGAGTGTAGCCCTTTAACAGCACCATCATTTAAGATTTGTAATAACTCAACTGGAATTCCATCACTTCCACTAGTTTACTTCAAGTAATAATTCCTAAGGCCCACTTGACTTCACACTCCAGGATGTCTGGCTCTAGGTGAGTGACGACACCTTCACGGTTATTTTAAGACATCGTTAAGGCATTTTTTATATATTTTCTGTGTATTCTTGCCACCTCTTCTTAATCTCTCTTGCTTTGGTTAGATCCTTACCATTTCTGTCCTTTATCATGTCCATCTTTGCCTGAAATATTCCCTTGATCTCTCCAATATTCTTGAAGAGATCTCCAGTCATCTCCATTCTTTTATTTTCCTCTACTTCTCTACATTTTTCATTTAAGAAGGTCTTCTTTTCTTTCTTTGATTTTTTTCTGGAGCTCTGCATTCAGTTGGGTATATCTTTTCTTTTATCCCTTGCTTTTTATTTTTCTTCTTTTCTCAGCTATTTGTAAAGCCTCCTCATACAACCACTCTCCTTCTGCATTTTTTTTCTTTTGAGGTGGTTTTGGTCACTGACTTCTATACTATGTTAGGAACCTCTATCCAAGTTCTTCAGGTACTCTGTCTATCAGATCTAGTTCCTTGATTCTAAGGGATTAGAATGAAAAGATGTTAGGCATCACTGTCCTTAGATAATTGCAAATTAAATCAAAAATGAGCTATTTTTATGCACATATTATGAATCAACTGTAAAACATTAACAACACCAATTGCTAGAGATAATGCAGGTAACAAGAAGTCTGATATTTTCATTCACTGCAAATGGTAACACAAAATGATATATCACTTTAGGAGACATTTCTCAGTTTATTAAAAAACTATACCTATGCCTGACACATATGGTAGAAACCAACACAATATTGTAAGGCAATTACTTCCAATTAAAACTAAAAAAAAAAAATATTTGTCATGCATCGAACCTGGACTGGTGATTTGTTTCAAATATGTTATACATGTTTCAATGCCATTCTCCCAAATCATCCCACCCTCTCCCTCTCCCACAGAGTCCAAAAGACTGTTCTATACATCTGTGACTCTTTTCTTGTCTCACATACAGGATTATCGTACCATCTTTCTAAATTCCATACATATGCGTTAGTATACTGTATTGGTGTTTTTCTTTCTGGCTTGAAACCAATACAATATTGTAAATTAATTAGCCTCTAATTAAAATAAATAAATTTATATTTTAAAAAAAAGAAGAAAAAAAAAACTAAAAAAAAATTTTTAAGATATGTAGAGTTTCTAAGTTACCTGGTGGCCAAGTGGTTAAGATTCTGGGCTTTCACTGCCATGGCCCAGGTTCAGTCCCCAGGGGGGAACTGATATCCCAAAAGCTAGGTGTCAAAAAGAATAAAAGAATCTAAGTATGATCTTCCACATAATCCTGCAATTGCAGTTCTAGGTACTTACCCAATTGATTTGAAAACTCAAGTCTACACACAAAAAAAGTGAATTCAAATAGTTCCTAGAAGCTTTATTTATAATCACCAAAAACTAGAAATATTCAAGATGCTCCTACATAGGGAAATGGATGAAAAGAAAAGTGATTCATCTATATAGTCAATGAAAGAAAGTAATGGCTATCAAACTGTGAAAAGACTTGGATGAACCATAAATCAACATTTCTAATTGAATGAAACCAGTTTGAAAAGGCAACATAATGTATGATTTCAGTTATATGATATTCTAGAAAAACCAAAACAATACCTGATGTAAAAAGATCAATGGCTGTCAGGGATTGTTGAGAAATAGAGGATTACATAGGTGAGATGAATGGGGACTTTAAGGCAAAGAAACTATTTTGTTTATTATTGTAATGATGAACTTGTGGTCCTATGCATTTGTCAAAATTCATAGAAAATTACATTCCAAAGAGTAAACCTTGGGCTTTTCTGGTCGTCCAGTGGTTAACAATCCAACTGCCAGTGTAGAGAACACCTGTTTGATGCTGGTCTAAATGGATCTGCATGCCACGAAGCAACTAAGCCCATGCATCACAACTACTGAGCCCATGCCCTAGAGCCTGTGTTTCACAAAAGAAGCCACTGCAATGAGGAGCCTGTGCACACAACTAAGAGAATAATTTCTCTCATCACAACTAGAGAAAGCTCTCCTGCAGAAATGAAGACACAGTGTACCCAAAAAGGTTTTTACAGAAGAGGAGGGTAGTAAATCTTAATTTACACAAATGTTTAAAAAAATCATTTAAGAGGTTGGGGGATCACAGACTGGAAAGCAGAATATGACTCCCAAGACAACTGTATCTTCAGTTCCGTTCAGTTCAGTCGCTCAGTCATGTCCGACTCTTTGCGACCTCATGGATCGCAGCATGCCAGGCCTACCTGTCCATCACCAACTCCCGGAGTTCACTCAAATTCATGTCCATTGAATTGGTGATGCCATCCAGCCATCTCATCCTCAGTCGTCCCCTTTTCTTCCTGCCCCCAATCCCTCCCAGCATCAAAGTCTTTTCCAATGAGTCAACTCTTTGCATGAGGTGGCCAAAGTACTGGAGTTTCAGCTTTAGCATCATTCCTTCCAAAGAACACTCAGGTCTGATCTCCTTTATAATGGACTGATTGAATCTCCTTGCAGTCCAAGGGACTCTCAGGAGTCTTCAACATCACATTTCAAAAGCATCAATTTTTTGGCACTCAGCTTTCTTCACAGTCCAACTCTCACATCCATACATGACCACAGGAAAAACCATAGCCTTGGCTAGACAGAGCTTTGTTGGCAGTGATGTCTCTGCTTTTCAATATGCTATCTAGGTTAGTCATAACTTTTCTTCCAAGGAGTAAGCGTCTTTTAATTTCATGGTTGCTGTATCTTAAATGTCTGCAATAATCTCACTGAAGGGAATAGGGTTGAAAGTTGCTGACCTAAATAGCTTCAAAATGATTGAAATTTGTAAGACTAAAAACAAACCAAAAAAAAGGTACATAAGTTCTACAATCTAGTTAATAAGGGGTTTTCCCATCATTGTATAGGTAAATAATTTTGATGTTATATAAGTAGACAGGTATTGAAGATTTAAGTAAATGAATAGTGGATGCCAAGAATCTTACTTTTGCAGTGGGAGCTTACAGATAAGAAGATCTGAAGTTTTATAATGTATCTGGTAATGAAGATAACAGTACAGATTCGTTTTTAGTTTAGTATAAATCCAGAAGGTAGCATAAAGATTATACATACATATTGATACACTGGTTCACAGTCTCATATGTTTATCCTGGTTCTTTCCTGTTAGAGGACCTAGAATCAATGGTACATGACAGCAATGAACACACCCAGGGCCAAAATCTTGTTTTCTATAGCAACTCACTCCAGTATTCTTGCCTGGAGAGTTCCATGGACAGAGGAACTTGGTGGGCTACAGTCATGGGGTCACAGAGAGTCAGACAGGACTGAGTGACTAACACTTTAATCCTAAAGAATCCAGGCATCATTGAAGAAATAACTGAGGGCTGTGGTAAGGAATATACATGATGATACTGAAGCATCTTATAATTCCAGAAAATAAAGGGCCTTTTTTTTTTTTTAAGCACCATGATAGCAGTAGGTCAAAAAAAGCAGCAGGCCATTGAAAAGGCTCCCAATGGCCAAAGCTGAGAAAAAAAAAAAATCTAGCAACAAGATAAATTAGCAGTGGTTATAATTCAAGGTATAAAATAAATATCCATGAACTCACACTGATCTAAGAAAAAATTGAAAAAATTAACACATGAGACCGATACATTAATTACCCATGTAAAGGAATCTTGAATAACTTTATAACAAAACACTTGAACAGTGCATTGAATCTCCTGGTTGCCCTTTCCTCTTGCTATTTTCTGCTTCTTCACAAGTTTATATTAATTGAAATATAGTACCTCAGCAGAAATTTATATCAAGCAAATTTAAAATAACACTGACAACACAAAATCCAAAATTTCAAAGACTGAGAAAAAATCTAGCAACAAGATAAATTAACAATGGTTATAATTCAAGGAATAAAATAAATATCCATGAGCTCACACTGATCTAAGAAAAAATTGAAAAAAATAACACATAAGACTGATAACATTAATTACCCATGTAAAGGAATCTTAAATAAGTTTATGACAAAATATTTGAACAGTGCATTGAGTCTCCTGGTTGCCCTTTCCTCTTGCTATTTTCTGCTTCTTCACAAATTTACATTAATTGAAATATAGTACTTCAACAGACATTTATATCAAGCAAAAATAAAGCAACACTGACAACACAAAATCCAAAATTTCAAAGATGGCTACTTCCTAGCTATTGCTTTTTGCAGTTGTCCTCTGACATTTAATGTTTTTTTAAAAATTACTTCCCAAGGACACCTAATTAAAATTATTCAACTAAATTTAGGTTGAACTAATAAGCACCACCTCTCTCCAGAGGCATTTGAATTCTGTTTCACTGCAACAATCACCTGTGGCTATTTTGAGGGGAAAAAAAAAAAAAAAAAACCAGTCAGTCTGTTTTGGAAACAGTAGTTAGACACTCTATTCTTCACCCCTGGAAGGTAAACAAGTGAAAACAAAAATTATAAACCATCTTTCTTTCATAAAGTTTACTGAGAGCCAAGTAAGATATTATATTGCTAGATTTTCCTTGTATCTAAGGTTAGACCACTGCTACTTTTATGAAAATTTTGAGAAATGAGGTGCAAATTGCCTGGCCTTAGATGGTGAAACATGGAATAGTTCAAAGTGCATTTTTTTCTCACAAGTTTCTACTGATCCGCCATGCATTGCATCTCCTTTCCAGAGCTTCTATTTTTTGATTCTCACTCAGAAAGTTTGAGCTCTCTCCTTAGGTACTAGGAGCTTCACTTTATTAACCAGCAAAATATATAATTTTATCACCTTTATTTGCCTGTTTCACCAAAGTAACTATTGCTCTAATCCCACTTTCTTTTCCTTTTCCTTTCTCTGTTATCTTTAGTTCTTTCAGTCTGACTCACATTTCAGGAAAGTTTGGTCTCTGGTTGATCACAAGTTTCTACTGATCCGCCATGCATTGCATCTCCTTTCCTGAGCTTCTGTTTTTTGATTCTCACTCAGAAAGTTTGAGCTCTCTCCTTAGGTACTAGGAGCTTCACTTTATTAACCAGGAAAATATATAATTTTATCACCTTTATTTGCCTGTTTCACCAAAGTAACTATTGCTCTAATCCCACTTTCTTTTCCTTTTCCTTTCTCTGTTATCTTTAGTTCTTTCAGTCTGACTCACATTTCAGGAAAGTTTGGTCTCTGGTTGGTTCTACTGTGCAACCATTTAAACACTTAGAACAGAGTTTTGTTTGGCTGCTACCTTCTCCCATTTCCAGCATTTCTAGCTGTCCTCCTAAACAACAAGCTAGCATTAGAGACACTGTTACTCAATAAAAAATCTTGCAATACTACTCGAGTCTCAGCCTTTCAGACTCAACATGAATTGACTACGTGGGATTGCCACAGAGCCTCTGTCACTGTCACCAATCCTTTCCTGAGGGACCTCTTGAGCTCTTTGCTTGTCTTCTGGATGTAACACCTTATACCAGCAACTGGGACTATGTCACTTTTCTGTCAGGACCTCATCAATTTCAGGAATAAACTTTCTACTGGATTTATCCTTCAATATGCCCTTCTCACACTACGCAGCCTAATTATTGCCAGATCCACCTACACACTATGTAAGTATGTTATTGCATGGAAAAATTAAAGGCAGAAACAAGTTGGAAAGTCTATGAAATACTCCATAAGTAAAATTCCACACTGACACTCTAATTAAAGCAAAAGATTACTTGGGTTTGAACAGTCAAATTGCTACCACATGGGATTATATAATTGTAAGTGTATTTTTCTTATCTCACTTGATTTATTTTTCTCATTTCCTAATGAATTTATACTTAGATCAATTAACTTTGCTTGTAAAAATCTCTTCTAAAATATATAGATTGTTATTTAACTGAAAAGAAAAATTTTAACTTCTCAGCTTATCTAGGAGTATATGCATATTAATTTTTATGGCTCTGATCCTTTTGTTAAGTTATTAATTTTCTATGTAGGCAAGAATGACATTAAAGATTTAAACATATAACTCACTAAAAAGACAAATTTTGAAATGTTTTATTTTCAGAAAAATCATTAGACCATATGGTGATTGAGGATTAGAATATTTTATAATGTTCTATCTAATTTTTTACACATATGATCAACTCTGAAAAGAAACTGAAGCACATGTGATGGGTATATTTTTCTTATACAAATATGATTATTAGTCCTATCAAGTCACTCCCTCAATTTCAAAAGGCTGATGGTCTAGAAGATGTAAGTTTTCTTCTCCTGGCTTAGATATATTTTCAAAATTCAGTAAAATTTGGTGTCTAATTTACTTCTCTATTATTTATATACATATATATGTGCTTCTTCAGTAGCTCAGCTGGTGAAGATCCACCTGCAATGCAGGAGACCCCAGTTCCATTTCTGGGTCAGGATGTTCCCCTGGAGAAGGGATAGGCTACCCACTCCATATTCTTGGGCTTCCCTGGGGTTCAGAGAGTAAAGAATCTGCCTGCAATGTGGGAGACCTGGGTGCAATCCCTAGTTTGGGAAGATCCTCTGAAGGAGGGCATGGCAACCCACTCCGGTATTCTTGCCAGGAGAATCTCCATGGACAGAGGTGCCTGGTGGGCTATAATCCATGGGGTCACAAACAGTGGGACATGACTGAATGACAAAGTGCATA
>SJXQ01009160.1:0-65467 GCA_006408695.1 Aepyceros melampus
ATTTTTGCATTCCAGTCCCCTATAATGAAAAGGAGAGCTGTTTTGGGTATTAGTTCTAGAAGGTCTTGTAAGTCTTCATAGAACCATTCAACTGCAGCTTCTTCAGTGTTACTGGTTGGAGCATAGACTTGGATTGCCGTGACATTGAATTGTTTGTCTTGGAAATGAACAGAGATCATTCTGTCATTTTGAGATTGCATCCCAGTACTGCATTTCGGACTCTTTTGTTGTCTGTAATGGCTACTCCATTTCTTCTAAGGGATTCCTGCCGATAGTAGTAGATATAATGGTCATCTGAGTTAAATTCACCCATTCCAGTCCATCTTAGTTCACTGATTCCTAGAATGTCAATGTTCACTCTTGCTATCCCCTGTTTGACCACTTCCAATTTTCCTTGGAAACTGGAGAACTGACTCATTTGAAGACCCTGATGCTGGGAAAGATTGAGGGCTGGAGGAGAAGTGGACAACAGAGGGTGAAATGGTTGGATGGCATCACCAACACAATGGACATGGGTTTGGGTGGACTCCGGGAGTTGGTGATGGACAGGGAGGCCTGGCATGCTGCGGTTCATGGGCTCACAAAGAGTCAGACATGACTGAGCAACTGAAATGAACTGAACTGAACTGAATTTGCCTTAATTCATGGACCTAAAATTCCAAGTTCCTATGCAATATTGCTCTTTACAGCATCAAGCCCTGTTTCCATCACCAGTCCCATCCACAACTGGGTGTTCTTTCAGCTTTCACTCCATCCCTTCATTCTTTCTGGAGTTATTTCTCCACTGATCTCCAGTAGCATATTGGGTACCTACCGATCTAGGGAGTTCCTCTTTCAGTCTCCTATCTTTTTGCCTTTTCATACTGTTCATGGGGTTCTCAAGACAAGAATACTGAAGTGGTTTGCCACTCCCTTCTCCAGTGGACCACTGTCAGAACTCTCCACCATGACCCGTCCCTCTTGGATGGCCCCACACGGCATGGCTTAGTTTCATTGAGTTAGACAAGGCTGTGGTCCATGTGATCAGATTGGCTAGTTGTCTGTGATTGTGGTTTCAGTCTGTCTGCCCTCTGATGCCCTCTCTCAGCACCTACCATCTTACTTGGGTTTCTCTTACCAGGGATGTGGGGTAGCTCCTCTTGGCTGTCACAACTGCCGTGCTCCTGTGCCATCGCAGCTGCTGCACTCATATATAAATCATATAATACAACATTATATGCCAGGTATATCTCAATAAAAGTTAAATAAAAGTTTTTTAAAAAGGTAAACAAAGTTGAAAAGACAAAAGGTCTTTAAGTCAGTATATTCAAAACTCATTTAAGGACACATTCATTGTTTTTCCATAGGTGTAAATTAAATTTTAGTTTTTCTATTTTTCTTATCTTCAGTAATAACTTCTGTGAAATCATGAGCTTGTGTGCTATTTAATTGACCATTTGTTGGAACTTACATTAAAATAATTCTTAAAACTATTAAATTAAAACATTCTTCCATGAATTACTTAAAATGATACCACTTATCACACTATATGCTTTGGGACTATTCACCTATATAAATAACAAAGAATCATTGAAAATGCTTTGTGTGGTGGAGTAACATGATTAAATTTGCATTACAGAGAACAACCCAGCAACAGTACAGAAATGGATTTGAGGAAGATGAGGTTGATTTCAAGGAGACAAGTTAGGGAACTCTTAAGTTACCTAGGCAATAAATTATAGGGGTCCAAATTAGGACATCAAAAATAGATGTTATTTCAAGTACTTGCCAGATAGTAATTAGGTCCCAGGAATTCAGTAGTTGACATGGCTGACAAAGTCCCTGACCACATAGTTTATATTCCAATTGAGGACGTTTACATTCTAGTTGAGAGTGTGGGAGGAGATAAACAATAAGCAAGGAAGGGTACAAAGGTAAGTAATTTCAAGTAAATAAAATAGAAAAATGATGTATTGGAGGGTAACTAACTGGAGGAGGTAGGGGGCAGTGAAGTATAGATGGGGTGAGGGCTGGATAGTTTGATTACTTTAAGTTAGGGATCGGAATTGACTTTTCTAAAGAATGACTTTTGAGTTGAGACTCAGTAAAGGGAAGGAGCTGACTGAGTAGGAGAGAGGGAGAAAACTGAATTTTTGAAATATATAATAGATAGAGTCAGGTAGTTGCGATACCAGCTAGGTAAGAGAGAAGGAAGATTCAAGGATTACCTAATTTCAGAGTTACTCTATTTATCGGAACTTTTATGTTCCGCATAACTGGAGCTTTTTCCAAATTCCATGTAGCTGTACTTTACTTTCACTCTAATTCTCTGTTAATTAACTTGATATCTATCACATGTTTGAATATTGGGTCTATCTTTTTTGAAAAAAATTATTATTCATCACCCTTTGTTTTAATGCCAAAAATCATCATCCAAAATGTGTTCATATTTTCATCTCTCCGCATAACTGGAGCTTTTTCCAAATTCCATGTAGCTGTACTTTACTTTCACTCTAATTCTCTGTTAATTAACTTGATATCTATCACATGTTTGAATATTGGGTCTATCTTTTTTGAAAAAAATTATTATTCATCACCCTTTGTTTTAATGCCAAAAATCATCATCCAAAATGTGTTCATATTTTCATCTCAAATAAAGCAATGGCCTATTTGATTGTCAAGTCTACCCTGGTATCAACCATATAAAATATGCTTTTAAAAACCATGAACAAAAGTTTTGAATTGGTGAATTTAAATGAAAACTTATGAATGGAAAAAAAATCTGCTGATTTCTTCCCAAATAAATTAATATAATCCCCTAGGGTTTGTTTAATGCAATTTTATGCTAAATATATTCAATATTATGTTGGAGTGATGGCTTCCTTTAGCAGTGTTGCAGACTGCATACAAAAAGCATTTAATTATGAATGCCATAATTTACTCAATTGATGCCTCTCTTTTATCTGTAAACCATAGATAATTTTCCCTAAATAAATGCAACCATGAAAATAATATTTAAAACAGAAAATAAAAAAGTACTTGCTTGATATAAACCAAACACTGCATAGTCAAAATTAACTGCCCTCATGGCAAATAAGCATCTTGTAAATTCAAATTGCAAAAGCATCATCTGTTCATTTAGGAGCTATTTCCCAGATAAGATTTAGAGGCTGTATTTTTATTAACAACTTGGGGATTTTATTTTCAATGTGAAGCTGATTTTAAAGTAATATTAAAATTATACTCATTTGTATATTTTTAATACTTTTTAGCAAGCCATTACATAATAACCAGTGGCACCTGATTTTATGTACAATGAATTCAAAAGGAGTATAAATTTCATTCTCCTACCTCAAGTCAGATTTTATTCCAAAGACAGGGCTTATTGTCTCAGAAGGAGTTCCCCAATGGAAAAGATAATAAAGTGGAGAAAAACAATTAGAAATTTCAACCCTCCCCCTTTTTTTTTTTAGTTTGTCTTGTATGAATTCATGTTCTTAACTCTCATAGTTGTTAAAGTTTGCACTTTTAAGTTTTTCTTTTCCTTTTAAAAATATTTTGTTTTATTGAATATAGTTGACTTAAAATGTTGTATTAGTTTCAGATTGTACAGCAAATTTAGTTATACTTATATATACATAAATATTTTTTCAGACTCTTTTCCCTTATAGGTTATTACAAAATATTGAATTCCCTTTGCTATACAGTAGGTCTTTGTTGGTTATCTATTTTATGTAGAGTAGTGTGTATATGTTGCGCTTCCCAGGTGGAGCTAGTGGTAAAGAATCCGCCTGCCAATGCAGGAGACATAAGAGACGTGGGTTTGATCCCTGTATCGGGAAGATCCCCTTGAAGAGGGCATGGCAACCAATTCTGGTTTTCTTGCCTGGAGAATCCCATGGACAGAAGAGCTTGGTGGGCTATATAGTCCATAGTGTCGCAGAGTCAGACATGACTGAAGTGACTTGACACACATACACAGTGTGTATGTGCCAATACTAAACCCCTAATTTATCTCTCCCCCTGCTTTCCCCTTTGATAACCTTGTAGTTGAATATTTATAAGTTTCTTTTCTTTTCTATGTCTGTGGGTCTGTTTCTGTTTTTAGTATAAATTCATTTGTATCTTTTTTTTTTTAGATTCCACATAAAAGCAATATCACATATTTCTCCTTCTCTTTCTGGCTTACTTTCACTCAGTATGACAGTCTCTAGTTCCATCCATGTTGTTGCAAATGGCATTATTTCATTCTTTTTTGTAGCTGAGTAGCATTCCATTATATAAATATCTTACTCTGTTGATGAACATTTGGGACACTTCCATGTCTTGGCTATTTTAAATAGTGCTTCAGTGAACACTGGGGTGTATGTATCTTTTTGAATTATGGTTTCCAAATCCAGATACATGCCTAGGAGAGGCGTGGTAGAGGCTGAGTCATATGGTAGTTCTATTTTTAGTTTTGTAAGGAGCTCCTACTGTTCTTCATAGTGGCTGTATCAATTTACGTTCCCACCAACAATGCAAGAGGGTTTCCTTTTCTTCACACCCTATCCAGTGGTTATTACTTGTAGACTTTTTGATAATAGCTATTCAAACCAGTGTGAGGTGATAATTCATTGTAGTTTGGATTTGCATTTCTCTAATAATTAGTGAAGTTGAGCATCTTTTCATGTGCGTTTTGTACATCCTGTGTGTCTTCTTTGGAGAAATGTCCGTTAAGCTCTTCCGCCCATTTTTGAATTGAATTGTTTGTTTTTTGATATTGAGTTGTATGAGCTGTTTACATATTTCACAGAGTAATCTTTTCCTGGTATCGTGTCTTTCTGTGACATTTCTCACTTTATCCCACTACCATGATATGGGTTGTTTTATGATCACTGTCTTTTTCTCCAGCTGTTCAAGGGTCTGAGTCCGGTGGTGAACACTGACTTGGACCACAAACTACAAAAGGGTAAGAACTCTGTGTAATGGCCATCACAGAAGAGGCCAGGGTGGTGAAGAAACAGCAGTTAACCACTCATGTGCTTTAAACGTGGAGGGAACTAAGAATGAATCTGGTTTGATTTTTATCCAACCAAGATTCCCACTTCTACTTATAACAAAATGGACAAGATCTACTCAGGGATGTATCTTCTTAACAACTCAGGGCTCCCTGGCCCTCTTGTCAAAGCTCAGAACACTTACCTCACAGTTCTGCTCTGAATTCTAGGAAGTGTTCAGAAAAACAAAGTTACTTTTGATATGATTACTGCTGAGATTGCTGTTTATAGAGATTCTTTATCACTTTAAAATACACACCTTCCATGAGTTTTAAATAAAAGATTTATATAAACAGTTTTCAAAAGCAAGCCAAGAATTCTTTTCATATTCCTTATACCTATTTTTCAATTTTATTGAGTTATACGTGCTAATAAATTTGGAATATAATGTCAGAGTAGCTAGACTATGTCTGAGTCTGGTGGTGAACACTGACTTGGACCACAAACTACAAAAGGGTAAGAACTCTGTGTAATGGCCATCACAGAAGAGGCCAGGGTGGTGAAGAAACAGCAGTTAACCACTCATGGCTTTAAACGTGGAGGGAACTAAGAATGAATCTGGTTTGATTTTTATCCAACCAAGATTCCCACTTCTACTTATAACAAAATGGACAAGATCTACTCAGGGATGTATCTTCTTAACAACTCAGGGCTCCCTGGCCCTCTTGTCAAAGCTCAGAACACTTACCTCACAGTTCTGCTCTGAATTCTAGGAAGTGTTCAGAAAAACAAAGTTACTTTTGATATGATTACTGCTGAGATTGCTGTTTATAGAGATTCTTTATCACTTTAAAATACACACCTTCCATGAGTTTTAAATAAAAGATTTATATAAACAGTTTTCAAAAGCAAGCCAAGAATTCTTTTCATATTCCTTATACCTATTTTTCAATTTTATTGAGTTATACGTGCTAATAAATTTGGAATATAATGTCAGAGTAGCTAGACTATGGTAAAAAGAGCTGCATCCTCAGGATAAGAGAACTTTCATTTGAGTCCCACTTCTACTGATTATTTTGGTTGAATTACTTACACTCCCAAATACTACAGCCTACCTTTGCACCTTGGTTTCTACAATTCCCCTCATGGATCTCCCAGCAATCAGTTGGCAGCTACTCCATTCTCCCATGCCATCAGTACTTTCCTTTTTCTATATCTTTATTTATATGTGTCTCTCCTCTGCTTGCAATGCATATCACTCATTTCTACTGGTCTAATTTCTACCCATTCTCCAATTCTCAAACCTTTTCTCAGAGTTTATTTAATTTTCCACTGAGGCCCACAAAGTTTCTTAAATTGTACATGTGTTATAGTGTATCTGATCACATGTTTCCTGTCTATATCTCCTCAACAGGATGGACCTTATTTGATTATTCTCTTACTCCAGTGCCTTGATTGATATGTATATTTATTGAAAGATAGGGTGAATGAATGAATAGCCAAAGGAATCTTTATTCTCTTGTTAGTAAAATGGGGATAGTAAAATGGGGAATAGCACTTACCTTATAGATTACCTTAATGTTACATGTAATTAGATATTGTCGATGAATACCCTCTGTAAACAATAATGTACCACAAAAAGTAAAATATTTTAATACTATCCTATTAGAGGAACTAAAGTAGAAGTAACTTAGGAGGTCCTTGTTGCAAAATTCAGGTTTAAATTGAAGAAAGTAGGGAAAACCACTAGGCCATTGGAGTATGACCTAAATCTAATCCCATATGATTATACAGTGGAGGTGACAAATTCAAGGGATTAGATCTGGTAGACAGAGTTCCTGAAGAACTATGGATGGAGGTTCAGAACATTGTATGAGACATGGTAACCAAAACCATCCCAGAGAAAAAGAAATGCAAGGCAAAATGGTTGTCTGAGGAGGCCTTAAAAATACCTGAGAAAAAAAGATAAGAAAAAGGAAAAAGGGAAAGATATATCCAACTGAATGCAGAGTTCCAGAGAATAGTAAGGAGAGATAAGCCATCTTAAGTGCATACTGTGAAGAAATGTAGGAAAATAATAGAATGGGAAAGATTAAAGATCTCTTCAAGAAAACTTGAGATGGCAAGTGAACATTTCATACAAAGATGAGTACAATAAAGGACAGAAATAGCAAAGACCTAACAGAAGCAGAAGAAATTAAGAAGAGATGGTATGAATACACAGAAAAACTATACAAAAAAAGTCTGAATGACTTAGATAACCACAATGATGTAGTCACTCACCTAGAGCCAGACACCCTGGGGTATGAAGTCAAGTGGGCCTTAGGAAGTACTGCAAAGCTAGTGGAGGTGATGGAATTCCAGTTGAACTATTTCAAATCCTAAAAGATGATGCTGTGAAAGTGCTGCACTCAATATGCCAGCAAATTTGGAGAACTTTTCAGTGGCCACAGGACTGGAAAAGGTCAGTTTTCATTCCAACCCCTAGGAAGAGCAATGCCAAAGAATGTTTAAACTAAAGCACAATTGCATTCATCTCACACACTAGCAAAATAATGTTCAAAATCCTTCAAGTGAGGCTTAAGTGGTATGTGAACCAAGAACTTCCAGATGTACAAGCTGGATTTAGAAATGGCAGAAGAACCAGAGATCAAATTTTAAACATCTGTTGGATCACAGAAAAAGCAAGGAAATTCCAGAAAAACATATACTTCTGTTTCATTGACTACTCTAAAGACTTTGTGGATCATGACAAACAGTGGAAAATTCTCAAAGAGATCGGAGTAACAGACTACCTTACCTGTCTCCTGAGAAACCTGTATGCAAGTAAAGAAGTGAAGCTTAGAATAAGACATGGAACAATGGACAGGTTCAAAACTGGGAATGGAGTACATCAAGGCTGTATATTGTCATCCTGCTTATTCAGCTTCTATTCAGAGAACATGAAATATACCAGGCTAGATGAATCACAAGCTGGAATCAAGCTTGCAGGGAGAAATATCAATAACCTCAGATATGCAGATGATAACACCCTAATGGCAGAAAGCCAAGAGGAACTAAAGAGCTTCTTGATGAAGGTGAATAAGAGAGTGAAAAACTAGCTGAATACTCAACATTCAAAAAACTAAGATCATGCATCCAGTCCTATCATTTCATGGCAAATAGATGGGCGAAAAGTGGAAACAGTGACAGATTTTATTTTCTTGGGCTCCAAAAATCATTGTGAACAGTGACTGCAGCCATGGAATTAAAAGACATTTGCTCCTTGGAAGGAAAGTTATGACAAACCTAGGCAGTATATTAAAAAGCAGACATCTCTTTGCTGACAAAGGTCCATCTAGTCAAAGCTGTGGTTTTTCCAGTAGTCATGTATGGATGTTAGAGTTGGACCATAAAGAAGGCTGAGTGCCAAAGAATTGATGCTTTTGAATTGTGGTGCTGGAGAAGACTCTTGAGAGTCCCTTGGACAGCAAGGAGCTCAAAGGTCAATCCTCAAGGAAGTCAACCATGAATATTCATTGAAAGGACTGCTGTGAAGCTGAAGCTCCAGTACTTTGGCCACCTGATGTGAAGAGCCAACCTATTGGAAAAGACCTTGATGCTAAGAAAGATTGAAGGCAGGAGAAGGGGGTAACAGAGGATGAGATGGTTGTATGGTATCACCAACTCAATGGACATGAGTTTGAGCAAACTCCAGGAGATAGTGAAGGACAGGGAAGCCTGGAGTGCTTCAGTCCTTGGGTTGCATGCATGGACATGACTTAGTGACTCAACAACCACAAACTCATCCTAATATAGAGTCAAGGGAGAAAATAAGCATTTGGAATAAAATTATTCCTCTGTTATTGAGTCAGGCTTCAGTAAGTATTGCTTTGGTGATTACTATAGCAAAGTGCATTGCATGGTGCTTGAAAGCAGCTCTTCCAACTCTGATCATTCATATCAAGCTGGTCTAGATAGTAAAGGTTGACACTTGTCCTCAATAGATGTACGTGTCTGAGTTTTACCAATTTGGGGATGGAGTTCTCTGTCTTAACCTTGCTGATGCAAAGCTACAGAGCTCCTCATACGTGCCCCCAAATTGGATATTTGTTTCAGATACTCTTTGATGATGCTTAAAGTGCTAGTTAAGTTTTGAGTGAATTCAATAGTACTGGTAACAAAGGTTGACAGAAGAGTTTAGTTGCAGCTAGGCAAATCCTCAAGCCTTTTGTCAGAGTCTATTGCTCCCTTGCTTGAACAAGCTCTGAGAGTTGAGCTCTGAGAGTCTGAACAAGCTTCAGGAGTTGGTTATGGACAGGGAAGCCTGGCATACTGCAGTCCATGGGGTCTCAAAAAGTCGGACACGACTGAGCAACTGAACTGAACTGATTGCTCTGCAATGTAGCAAATATCATAAACATAGCACCTAGCATAGTAGCTGGCATGCAACAGATTATGCAATGAATATAGACATCTCTTTGCTGACAAAGGTCCATCTAGTCAAAGCTGTGGTTTTTCCAGTAGTCATGTATGGATGTTAGAGTTGGACCATAAAGAAGGCTGAGTGCCAAAGAATTGATGCTTTTGAATTGTGGTGCTGGAGAAGACTCTTGAGAGTCCCTTGGACAGCAAGGAGCTCAAAGGTCAATCCTCAAGGAAGTCAACCATGAATATTCATTGAAAGGACTGCTGTGAAGCTGAAGCTCCAGTACTTTGGCCACCTGATGTGAAGAGCCAACCTATTGGAAAAGACCTTGATGCTAGGAAAGATTGAAGGCAGGAGAAGGGGGTGACAGAGGATGAGATGGTTGTATAGTATCACCAACTCAATGGACATGAGTTTGAGCAAACTCCAGGAGATAGTGAAGGACAGGGAAGCCTGGAGTGCTTCAGTCCTTGGGGTTGAATGCATGGACATGACTTAGTGACTCAACAACCACAAACTCATCCTAATATAGAGTCAAGGGAGAAAATAAGCATTTGGAATAAAATTACTCCTCTGTTATTGAGTCAGGCTTCAGTAAGTATTGCTTTGGTGATTACTATAGCAAAGTGCATTGCATGGTGCTTGAAAGCAGCTCTTCCAACTCTGATCATTCATATCAAGCTGATCTAGATAGTAAAGGTTGACACTTGTCCTCAATAGATGTACGTGTCTGAGTTTTACCAATTTGGGGATGGAGTTCTCTGTCTTAACCTTGCTGATGCAAAGCTACAGAGCTCCTCATACGTGCCCCCAAATTGGATATTTGTTTCAGATACTCTTTGATGATGCTTAAAGTGCTAGTTAAGTTTTGAGTGAATTCAATAGTACTGGTAACAAAGGTTGACAGAAGAGTTTAGTTGCAGCTAGGCAAATCCTCAAGCCTTTTGTCAGAGTCTATTGCTCCCTTGCTTGAATAAGCTCTGAGAGTTGAGCTCTGAGAGTCTGAACAAGCTTCAGGAGTTGGTTATGGACAGGGAAGCCTGGCATACTGCAGTCCATGGGGTTCAAAAAGTCGGACACGACTGAGCAACTGAACTGAACTGATTGCTCTGCAATGTAGCAAATATCATAAACATAGCACCTAGCATAGTAGCTGGCATGCAACAGATTATGCAATGAATATTTAGAGTAAATGGAGGTGGAAGTCAAGACTTGTATTGTTTTAGAGATTCCAGTCAGAATAAGAGAAAATAAGCAAACAATTAAAATTAGAATAGATTGAGGTCTTTCTGTAAACTACTAACCACATGACTTTGAACTTGGTAGTGGTATAGAAAATAAAGAAAACAACCTACTGTGCAAAAATGATGAGATATGAGGAAACCCTTTGAAAATGAAATGGTCTTTATGTTGTCTATATCATTTAATCACTCTCCAAGATAAGAGATCAATATACATAGCCAGTATGGAACAGACTCTAAGAACACAATAAAGTCAGACTGTCCAGACCCTAAAAACTGGCAGTTTTACTAATTGTACAAGATGAAAAAGTTAATTAACTTCCCTAGGTTAGCTCATCATTTGTAATGTGGAAATAATAATAGCACATATCCCATAAAGTTGCTATAAGTCTTAAATAAGATAATGGTGATAAATTACTTGAAACAATGCTTAGTCCATGATAAAAACCCAGTAAGTGTTAGCAATAATTTTCTGTGTTTCAGGGACCTTTATAATGCAGATATTCTACCTATTTCTCTTACACAGATCATTTAAACCACTTAAACCTCAATTTCCTCAACTGTAAAATGAGAATAATAGAATCTATATCAGACAAATATTTAGGAGATTAAATGAGATGATACACTTGAAATAGTACTGTAGAATTTAATGAAATGAGGTAGAATGAGATATTAAGAGGGATACAGTAGATTTCTTTGAAAATCAGGCATTGGAATGTATTTCTCTGGTTTACCTCCTTCTATGTCACCTCAAAAATAACCAACAGCATAAAAATAAGGAGGAATTCTGAAGGAGATCGGCCCTGGGATTTCTTTGGAAGAAATGATGCTGAAGCTGAAACTCCGTACTTTGGCCACCTCATGCTAACAGTTGACTCATTGGAAAAGACCCTGATGCTGGGAGGGATTGGGGGCAGGAGGAGAAGGGGATGACCGAGGATGAGATGGCTGGATGGCATCACTGACTCGATGGATGTGAGTCTGAGGGAANGTGACTGAAGGCAGGAGAAGGGGACGACAGAGGATGAGATGGTTAGATGGCATCACTGGCTCAATGGACATGAGTTTGGGTAAACTCCAGGAGTTGGTGAAGGACAGGGAGGCCTGGCGTGCTACAGTCCATGAGGTCACAAAGAGTCAGACACGACTGAGCAACTGAACTGAACTGACTGACTGAGACTTCATTACACAGGCACGAGTGATTAGATCATTGATAACTGGCAATCTATTCAACCTCTGGCCCTTATCCCCTTCTCAGTGGGTTGGAACATTCCAATTCTCCAATCACATGGTTGGTTCTCCTGACAACCAGGCCTCATCCTTAGGTGAGATCCAAAAGTCACATCATTAACATTACAAAAAACACCTTTATGACTCTCAATTTAGGAAGTTCCCACAGTTTTAAGAGCTATGTGCCAGGAGCAGTGAAAGAAGACCAAATGTATATTTCTTGTTATAAATCACAATACCACAGCTACTAAAGCAAGAACATTCAATAAAAAATATTTCAATTTCTCTGACAATAAGTGATGTCTTTTCATGTGTTTGTTAGCCATCCATATGTCTTCTTTGGAGAAATGTCTATTTAGTTCTTTGGCCCATTTTTTGATTGAGTCATTTATTTTTCTGGAATTGAGCTGCATAAGTTGCTTGTATATTTTTGAAATTAGTTGTTTGTCAGTTGCTTCATTTGCTATTATTTTCTCCCATTCAGAAGGCTGTCTTTTCACCTTGCTTATAGTTTCCTTTGTTGTGCAGAAGCTTTTCATTTTAATTAGAAACAATAAGTGATGTCTTTTCATGTGTTTGTTAGCCATCCATATGTCTTCTTTGGAGAAATGTCTATTTAGTTCTTTGGCCCATTTTTTGATTGAGTCATTTATTTTTCTGGAATTGAGCTGCATAAGTTGCTTGTATATTTTTGAAATTAGTTGTTTGTCAGTTGCTTCATTTGCTATTATTTTCTCCCATTCAGAAGGCTGTCTTTTCACCTTGCTTATAGTTTCCTTTGTTGTGCAGAAGCTTTTCATTTTAATTAGATCCCATTTGTTTATTTTTGCTTTTATTTCCAGTATTCTGGGAGGTGGATCATAGAGGATCCTGCTGTGATTTATGTCGGAGAGTGTTTTGCCTATGTTCTCCTCTAGGAGTTTTATAGACACAGATGTATAGAACGGACTTTTGGACTCTGAGGGAGAGGGAGAGGGTGGGAGGATTTGGGAGAATGGCACTGAAACATGTATACTATCATGTAAGAAACAAATCGGCAGTCTATGTTCGATACAGGATACAGGATGCTTGGGACTGGTGCATGGGGATGATCCAGAGAGTTGATATGGAGTGGGAGGTGGGGGGTGGGGGGTTCAGGATTCGGAACTCATGTACACCCGAGACGGATTCATGTCAATATATGGCAAAACCAATACAGTAATGTAAAGTAAAATAAAGTAAAAATAAAATTAAAAAAAAATTTTTCCATTAGTGTTAACAGAAAAAACTAATGCATTTTATTCCAATCATATGGCCCAAATAATATGCACATATAGAATATGTATCAAATGAACAATGAAAACAAGTTTATATAAGTGAAAAAAACATAGTTAAAAAGTAGTTTGCACATAAAATATAATGTGATATAAGATTTATTGCATTCTTTCTTTTCTTCTACACCAATATTTATGTATTTATTTATTTACTTATTGAAGTAGTGTTGATTTACAGTATTGTGTTAGTTTCTGGTGTACAGCAAAGTGATTTTGAAATATATTTGTGTGTATATTCATATACATTTATTATTTTTCATATTCTTTTCCATTATGGTTTATTATAAGATTGAATATCTCATTGAATATAGATATTGAATATAGTTCCCTGTGATATATAGTGGCAACCCACTCCAGTGTTCTTGCCTGGAGAGTCCCAGGGACGGGGGAGCCTGGTGGGCTTCCGTCTATGGGGTCGCACAGAGTCGGACACGACTGAAGCAACCTAGCAGCAGCAGCAGCAGTGATATGTAGTAGAACCTTGTCATTAATTTTATATATAGCAGTAACCACAAAGTTGGTTTTCTATGTCTGGATTCTGTTTCTGTTGTGTAAATAAGTTTATCTGTATTATATTTTAGATTCTGGGCTTCCCTGGTGGCTCAGACAGTAAAGAATCTGCCCGTAGTGTGGGAGACCTGGGTTTGATCCCTGGGTTGGGAAGATCCCCTGGAGGAGGGCATGGAAATCCACTCCAGTATTCTTGCTGGAGAAACCCCATGGACAGAGGAACCTGGTTGGCTGCAGTCCATGGGATCACATAGAATTGGACACAACTGAGCAACTAAGCACACACATTTCAGATTCTACTTATAAGTGATATCATGGTTTGTAGGTGTTAGTTGATCAGTTGTATCTAACTCTGCGGCTCCATGGACTGTAGCCTGCCAGCCTCCTCTGTGCATGGAATTTTCCAGGCAAGAATACTGGAGTGGGTAGTGATACCCTTCTCCAGGAGATCTCCCTGACCCAGGGATTGAACCCAGGTCTTCAGCACTGCAGCAGATTCTTTACCATCTGAGTCACCAGAGAAGCCCTATAACATGGTATTCTGAATCATTTTTTATAGCAACCTTTCAACATTTTTGGTGGTTATGGTTTTTGCACTCAAACTGCGCTTATAATTAAGCAAAGTGCAGGACCATGAATCGAGGCAAATTGGAAGTGGTCAAACAGGAGATGGCAAGAGTGAACATCGACATCCTAGGAATCAGTGAACTAAAATGGACTGGAATGGGTGAATTTAACTCAGATGACCATTATATCTACTACTGCTGGTGGGAATCCCTCAGAAGAAATGGAGTAGCCATCATGGTCAACAAAAGAGTCCGAAATGCAGTACTTGGATGCAATCTCAAAAATGACAGGATGATCTCTGTTCATTTCCAAGGCAAACCATTCAATATCACAGTAATCCAAGCCTATGCCCCAACTAGTTATGCTGAAGAAGCTGAAGATGAGCGGTTCTATGAAGACCTACAAGATCTTTTAGAACTAGCACGCAAAAAAAGATGTCCTTTTCATTATAGGGGAATGGAATGCAAAAGTAGGAAGTCAAGAAACACCTGGAGTAACAGGCAAATTTGGCCTTGGAATGCAGAATGAAGCAGGGCAAAGACTAATAGAGTTTTGCCAAGAAAATGCACTGCTCATAGCAATCACCCTCTTCCAACAACACAAGAGAAGACTCTACACATGGACATCACCAGATGGTCAACACCAAAATCAGATTGATTATATTCTTTGCAGCCAAAGATGGGGAAGCTCTATACAGTCAACAAAAATAAGACCAGGAGCTGACGGTAACTCAAATCATGAACTCCTAATTAGCAAATTCAGACTGAAATTGAAGAAAGCAGGGAAAACCGCTAGACCATTCAGGTATGACCTAAATCAAATCCCTTACAGTTATACAGTGGAAGTGAGAAATAGATTCAAGGGATAAGATCTGATAGATAGAGTGCCTGATGAACTATGGAATGAGGTTCGTAACATTGTACAGGAGACAGGGATCAAGACCATCCNAAATAGCATTTTATGTTTCCATGGCTCCTGGTCAATAACTAACAGTCTGTCCTTCAAACCCACCACATTTTGTGTGTAAAGTTCAGTCATATAAAGCTAAGTGACGTGAAAATCGCTCAGTCTTGTCTGACTCTTTTCGAGCCCATGGACTGAATTCTCCAGGCCAGAATACTGAAGAGGGTAGTCTTTCCTTTCTCCAGGTATCTTCCCAACCCAGGGATCAAACCCAGGTCTCCTGCATTGCAGACAGATTCTTTACCAGCTGAGCCATGATGGAAGCCTGAGAATACTGGAGTGGGTAACCTATCTCTTCTCCAGCAGATCTTCCTGACCCAGGAATTGAACCGAGGTCTCCTACATTGTAGCCAGATTCTTAACAACTGAGCTATCAGGGAAGCCAATTAAAAAATGTATCCAGATATAAATGTTCTGTGCTGAGTTGCTCAGTTTTGTGGACTATAACCCACCAGGTCCCTCTGTCCTTGCGTATTCTCCAGGCAAGAATACTGTAGTGGGTTGCCATTCCCTCCTCCAAGCAATCTTCTCAACCCAGGGATTGAGCCCAGGTTTGTGGCTTTGCAGGTGGGTTCTTTACCATCTGAGCCACCAGGCAAGCCCAAATATAAATGGTCATTAATATAAGTGACTATTAATATTGACTTTAATATATTTTAAAAGCCCATAAAATGGATTGTTAAAAACAAAATCATATTACAAGGAGCCCAGGATTGTGCTTTGTGATGACTTAGAGAGGTGGGATGGATGAAGGAGAGGGTGGCTCAAAGGAGGCAATATGTATATATACATACATATATATATGACTGATTCATGTTGTTGTATGGCAGAAACCAACACAAAAGTGTAACATAATTTTCCAGCAATTAAAAAATAAGAATTAAAAAAAATTAACAGTGTTAACTTTCAGAAGCAAACCATGCTGCAATTAGAGGCTTCAAATATTAATTTGCTAGTATTGTTGTCCATTAAATATTATGGATAAATAGTAAATGTGGGAAGAACATGAAATAAAATCAATAAATGGCTCACTGAGAAAAAAAAATATTAACCTAATATTTTCTTAATCTGTATTGAATATCTTAGAACATCTTAGAACATCTCTAATTTTCCCAAAATAAGTAAGCAAAATATAAAATGTATAAACTGAGTTGACTTGTTTCAATTTTGTTTAATCACTAAAATTATTGAAAATGTTGTTGATATATACATTAGTAATAAACACTGAAAGGAAAATTGGAGATCATTTTATTTAATCAGCTCTGCCAATTCAGGAATCTCTTTAACCAACCGCTGGACACTCGTTGAATATTGGCCTCTACTGAGAGACCTCAGGGACTGGGGAATTGATTTCTCAGGACACAGTCCAGAAGTCATGGCCTCTTTGACATTCCATGTTTGATCTTATCAAGCAGTCCTTCTACTAGATTAAATATTTTGAGAGCAAAGAAACATATGACATAGCTGCTGGAATATCTTACTCATTTATTCAAGAAATGTTCTAAGTACTTAATTTTCCCTCTCTGTGCTGTAAGATAGAAGCAGAGCTGTGAATATTATGACCATTATATTGTCTCATAAAATATATAATCACCAGGTAATGATCTGTTAGTTAAGTGGGACATTAGGTAAGTATTTAAAATTGGAGATCATTTTATTTAATCAGCTCTGCCAATTCAGGAATCTCTTTAACCAACCGCTGGACACTCGTTGAATATTGGCCTCTACTGAGAGACCTCAGGGACTGGGGAATTGATTTCTCAGGACACAGTCCAGAAGTCATGGCCTCTTTGACATTCCATGTTTGATCTTATCAAGCAGTCCTTCTACTAGATTAAATATTTTGAGAGCAAAGAAACATATGACATAGCTGCTGGAATATCTTACTCATTTATTCAAGAAATGTTCTAAGTACTTAATTTTCCCTCTCTGTGCTGTAAGATAGAAGCAGAGCTGTGAATATTATGACCATTATATTGTCTCATAAAATATATAATCACCAGGTAATGATCTGTTAGTTAAGTGGGACATTAGGTAAGTATTAAAGTATTTTGTGGAAAAAGGAGAATGTCAGGGAGGTCACATGTCAGCAAATCATAGGCAACTTGCATGGTTTAGAAATTATATTTCTAAATTATTATTAGGTTATAATTTCTATATTTTCTAAATTATTTTATATATTATTCTATAATATTATATATATATTATTCTAAATAATTTCTATATTTTCTAAATTATATTTCTATATTATTAAGACTAAGCTTAGTCTTAATAAATGCATAGAAGATGCTCAGGTTGAAAAGAGGAAAGACCGTTGCACATATTGGGAGTAGCTTCACAAACCAGGATTTGGGGGAAAGCATGACACGTTCAGACATAGCTCTTTCTTCCCTTTCATCTAGTAATTAACATCCATTTATTTCTGATATCTGTTATTTTAAAAATTATGCAGTATTATATCAAAGTATTCCATTTGTAATACTCATTACAGCTACAATTTAATTTTGTATGATGACTGATTAAAATTCTTTCCTTCACTATATCCTAATCTCCAAAATGCTAAGACATGGTCTACTTTTTAAAATTTATTTTTAATTGGAATATAATTGCTTTAAAATGTTGTATTAGTTTTTGCTCTACAACAGTGTGAAACAACTATACATATACATAAATCCCCTTCCTCTTGGACTTCCCTCCCACTCTCCCTCCTAGATCATCACAGAGCACCAAGCTGAGCTCCCTATGCTATATAGCACATTTCTGCTACCTATGTATTTTACACATAGTAATATACACATGTCAATGCTACTCTCTTCTTTGAACAGAGTCTATTTTTATCCACCCTGATATCTTCAGTATTTAATATGGCATGTATCATACATCAGATTCTATTTGATATTGTTTAGCAAAGAAAGGAAAAACAGACAGCAATGATATACAATTATATGATGGGAAGTGGGAGAGCCAGGTAATGCAACTCCCAGTCAATCTCATTCAAAATACTGGCTTTTTTCTTTGAGGCAGTTGAAACAATGAAATGATTTTCAGCAGTGGGGTGAATGTGGCCAAACAAGGCCTGAGGATGAACAGGTAATTGGCTAACATCATAATCTCGGATAAAGATAATGGAAACTTAGTGGCTGAATTTGAGAACTATTCAGAAAATAGACATGGTGAGTATATTGAAATGGGGTAGAGAGTGTGAATGGAGAAGGCAATGGCACCCCACTCCAGTACTCTTGCCTGGGAAATCCCATGGATGGAGGAGCCTCGTAGGTTGCAGTCCATGGGGTCGCTGAGGGTCGGACATGACTGAGCAACTTCACTTTCACTTTTCACTTTCATGCATTAGAGAAGGAAATGGCAACCCACTCCAGTGTTCTTGCCTGGAGAATCCCAGGGACGGGGGAGCCTGGTGGGCTGCCGTCTATGGGGTCACACAGAGTCAGACACGACTGAAGTGACTTAGCAGCAGCAGCAGCAGAGAGTGTGAAGAGATATACCAAGAATAATCTATGTACTTCTCACTTTAAAGCTAAGTGTAGGATGCCGAAGCTCAGGAAAGTAAATTTCATGGATACCTGTACTGCTGTTGCTGCTGCTAAGTCACTTCAGTCGTGTCCAACTCTGTGACCCCATAGATGGCAGCCCACCAGGCTCCTCTGTCCCTAGGATTCTTCAGGCAAGAATACAGTAGTGGGTTGCCATGTCCTTCTCCAATGCATGTATGCACACTAAATCTCTTCAGTCGTGTCCGACTCTGTGTGACCCTGTGGACAGAAGCCCACCAGGCTCCTCTGATCACGGGATTCTCTAGGCAAGAATACTGGATGGGTTATCGTTTCCTTCTCCAGGATACCTGTACAATATGATGTAAAAATTGAATACTAAATTCACAAGCCCATGTGCACAATTTGTTTAGAGTGCTGTGTAGAGAAGAAGTAACTCTGCCTTTGTTTCCTGCCCAAGTCCCAACAGTTATTGCTGGTTGTTCATCTCCAGGGATCATCTTTTTTTCTTCTGTGATTGTTGTGGCTAGGACTTCTTCTTTTTTTTTTTTTTTTTGCCTTCTTTGTTACCAAATGTTTCACTCATTTCACCCCCTACTATAGGAAAAGACAGCAACATATTTACTACATGTTGTTATTTGTCATAACTCCAGGAACCTGATTTTATTGAAACACCACAGAACAACGCACCTCTGTGGTTCTCTGAGACCTTTTAGTTGATGGTAATCACATCACTACTCAGGATACTCATTGCATCATTTATCCCACTGCCTATCCTGTGAGTAATGACTTCCGGAGACTCTCTCAAAGGTTCTTACTGTTCTTCTACAGTCAAGACTACAAATAGAACTTTTACCCAGAATAAGACAATGTAAACCATAAGTATTCATAGCTTTCTGATCTTATGAATTTACCATGAAGACTGTTGTAGCAAAACCAAGAAACAACACATGTTTAAATGCATCTTCTCTTGAAATTTTTGATACTGCATTCCTACGTCCTTAGAACATTATCTCTTTGGTCTGGACAAGTGTGGGAGGTGGAAGAATTGGAGAGCATCNTTTAGTCATTTTACTTTTTCCATTATGTTAGTTAATGCCAAATAGTTCATGCACTGGAGAAGGAAATGGCAACCCACTCCAGTGTTCTTGCCTGGAGAATCCCAGGGACGGGGGAGCCTGGTGGGCTGCCGTCTATGGGGTCACACAGAGTCAGACACGACTGAAGTGACTTAGCAGCAGCAGCAGCAGAGAGTGTGAAGAGATATACCAAGAATAATCTATGTACTTCTCACTTTAAAGCTAAGTGTAGGATGCCGAAGCTCAGGAAAGTAAATTTCATGGATACCTGTACTGCTGTTGCTGCTGCTAAGTCACTTCAGTCGTGTCCAACTCTGTGACCCCATAGATGGCAGCCCACCAGGCTCCTCTGTCCCTAGGATTCTTCAGGCAAGAATACAGTAGTGGGTTGCCATGTCCTTCTCCAATGCATGTATGCACACTAAATCTCTTCAGTCGTGTCCGACTCTGTGTGACCCTGTGGACAGAAGCCCACCAGGCTCCTCTGATCACGGGATTCTCTAGGCAAGAATACTGGATGGGTTATCGTTTCCTTCTCCAGGATACCTGTACAATATGATGTAAAAATTGAATACTAAATTCACAAGCCCATGTGCACAATTTGTTTAGAGTGCTGTGTAGAGAAGAAGTAACTCTGCCTTTGTTTCCTGCCCAAGTCCCAACAGTTATTGCTGGTTGTTCATCTCCAGGGATCATCTTTTTTTCTTCTGTGATTGTTGTGGCTAGGACTTCTTCTTTTTTTTTTTTTTTTTGCCTTCTTTGTTACCAAATGTTTCACTCATTTCACCCCCTACTATAGGAAAAGACAGCAACATATTTACTACATGTTGTTATTTGTCATAACTCCAGGAACCTGATTTTATTGAAACACCACAGAACAACGCACCTCTGTGGTTCTCTGAGACCTTTTAGTTGATGGTAATCACATCACTACTCAGGATACTCATTGCATCATTTATCCCACTGCCTATCCTGTGAGTAATGACTTCCGGAGACTCTCTCAAAGGTTCTTATGTTCTTCTACAGTCAAGACTACAAATAGAACTTTTACCCAGAATAAGACAATGTAAACCATAAGTATTCATAGCTTTCTGATCTTATGAATTTACCATGAAGACTGTTGTAGCAAAACCAAGAAACAACACATGTTTAAATGCATCTTCTCTTGAAATTTTTGATACTGCATTCCTACGTCCTTAGAACATTATCTCTTTGGTCTGGACAAGTGTGGGAGGTGGAAGAATTGGAGAGCATCTCAAAAGGAGAAATAGGAACCAGAAATTGGTACCAAAGGAGAGCTTTGAAGAGTTTGATGTAAGGATTTTAAACCACTAGGATCCATGTGTCATGAGTCCCTTTTAATGTGGGTTTAGATTATTAGATTTATAGATAACTAAATCAAGACAAGTGCAGCTAACTCTTTTATTTATTTAAGTATATTTGATGGTAAGAAGTGGAAAGAGAAAGGAAAGTACCAGGAGAGAGATTCATAGCTCAGAGCAACAGTAGAACTTCTGGAAGATAGAATATAATTCTATGAGAAAAGAAAATTTATACTATTTGAATGCTGAGAGTGATGATCTAGAAGACAGGAAGAAGGTCAGGATTTGGAGTAAGTGAAAGAGTTCTACCCAGAGCCTAAAAGGCTCAAGTACCAGGGATGGTCATTAAGAAAGAGGATTTTTCTATGTAAAATAGAAAGATAGAGAAAGGAATGAATGAACGTGCAGGAAATCTAGCTTATGTTTGAAAAAACAAAATAGTAGTTTGATTTGATGGTTTCTATCCTCTCTGCTGCTGCTACTACTGCTAAGTCACTTCAGTCATGTCCAACTCTGTGCGACCCCATAGATGGCAGCCCACCAGGCTCCCCTGTCCCTGGGATTCTCCAGGCAAGAACACTGGAGTGGGTTGCCATTTCCTTCTCCAATGCATGAAAGTGAAAAGTGAAAGTGAAGTTGCTCAGTCATGTCCGACCTTCATCGACCCCATGGACTGCAGCCCACCAGGCTCCTCCATCCATGGGATTTTCCAGCAAGAGTACTGGAGTAAGATGCCTTTGCCTTCTCCATCTATCTTCTCTATAACATACAAAACAGAAGTAGAAGCATGGAATGTGAGATACTCAAAATTGTGAGATAAGAATATTTGAAACAGTTGCTTCAGGATGTGGCTATTGAATTGATTTAAGAAATCATAAATTTCAAGGCTGAGCATTGAGACCGGTGAGCATTAGTGACCAAGATTAAAGTTTCAGTCATTCTGCCCTTTTCATTCATTTTCTTCATTTGACTCAGCAACCAACATGCCAGCATTGATAAGATGAAGTCAGACTTGTCCAGAGCTGATTCAAGCTGAGTTTTGAAAGCTTTGCCAAAAGATAAATTGAGGTTATGACCCACTGATTTTAAAATAATTAGGGACTAAAATGCATCCAGCTGAAGATGAAGGGATAAGGGTAAATAGAGGAGTCAATGGGAAGTCTTTGAGATAGCCATCATGATTCAAGGTAGAAGGACAGGAGTTTGGGATGCAACATGAGATAAATAGACTGGAGATTAAAGGATGAAGCAATTTCAGCTTAAAATATGACTGAGGTTCTTGAGGCAGGGGTTCAGGTGGGTTAGAGGAGATGGATGGACAGGAACATGAAGCTAGGTGTTAGCTCAACCCATTTAGTCACAACACTGACTTCAGAACTTTTGAAATTCGACAAAGTATCAATTCATCAGATATGCCAGGATATTCATCAAAAGTTATTTTAAGTACATGACATTTTTTCCCCCAGAAAGCATCTAATCTTTTAAAATTAACTGTCCATGTCCTCGCTTCTCTCTGTTAAGAGTAGTTTGAGATGCATAGAGATTATGCACTTTATATTCATGGTTTGTCTTTTGAATCATCCCAAACATAAGATTAATATAATCACCTCTTTCTATCTCTGGCTTTACTCCAGACTTCAGAAAATTAATTCATTTAATTAATAGAATATTCAGTATTCATAGGAAGGCTTCTTTCAAAGTAGAAATAAATGATCCTTCACGGATAGATTGATTAATTTAACCTAGACTCAAAATATTAAGATATACCAAATGCATCACATACATGATACTCATATAAAATATATATTTGAACCAGGCAAGTGAAGGGGAGATTTACATTACCTTTAGAAAATCTATGACATGTTCTTATTTTAAAAATTAAGTACACAAGCAGTACATAAATACATTCTCATTATACACAGATCAGCAAAGAGGATGACAGCAGCAAGATGCTGACCTAAGAAGCACTAGCCCCCATACCTTCTTGGAAACCCAACTTGACATGATTTAAGTAACAAAATCCCTTTATGAGAGGACTGTAATCCAGATAAGGAGTTTCAGTACCTCAGACAAGCACAAAATGGAGATCAACCCGCACTGAAGTGGTGAACAGAACAATTTCACTCTCACCACATCGGCCTCTCCCGAAAGCTGGCACAGTTCAGTAATGACTGACCGTGACCTTTCACTGTTGCAGGACCAAGAGTGTACATCCATATCCTATGTCCCTGGCCTTTCTGTAGTGTCGCTGAATGGTGACATTCTTCCTCACCTCACAATGAATGCTGAAAGAATTGGAATAGTTTGGATGCCCAGGGTTGCTCAGAGGATGGACACAATCCTGTGGCATGTACTCCTCTGGGAGGTTTGGAAAAGGCACAACACTGAGACCTTTCCTCCAGGAGAGAGTGACTCCAACAACCTGGCATTTCAATGGGCTTCCCCAGGGTGATGGTTTTTGCTCTCATACAGAGAGCTGAGGGATCCCGCATACTGCAGAAGACTGGGACTGTAGTGGCAAGCATGGCTTTGGGATATGGAAAAGGTGCATAACTGAGGTTGCTTCCTAATGATGGGGAAGAAGAGTAAAACATGCCTCCAACATCTGTGGTCTTCCAGTGCACCACAGAGGGGCTGGTTTCCGTCTCGTCTCAAATGGGGTGATGACAGAGCTGACATGGTCGCCAGAGGGAGCAAGAGGTTATGAGCTACTGGAGAGAAATAATAACAACAAACTGAAAATAAAAGCAACAATAAAAATACCTGGACCTGTGGAGCAGGAGAAAGCAGGTTCCCTAACCAGACTCACTGCTGAAAGTCTTTCTTAGTCAAAGGCAGCCTATAGAGATTTAAAGAGGGTGCTTTTCCTTCAAATGCACAGACATAAAGCTGCAAGGAACATGAAGAATCATGAAAATACAGTCTAAAGAAAATAGCTTTCTGATAACTGACTCTGAAGAAATGGCTGTCTATAATATGTTTGATCAATAATTCAACATAATAATTTCCATAAAGGATTTAAGTGGATTACAAGAAAATACAAACAACTAAATGAAATAAGGAACACATTACGTGAAAAAAGCTGAGAATATTAATGAAGAGATAGAACAATAAAGCCTCTAACAAATCCTGGAAGTGAAGAACACAATCAGTGAATGAAAAAATCAGCTAAAAACATTGAACAGCAGACTTCAGCAAGAAGAGGAAAGAATCAGTGTACTTAAAAACAGGTCACTTGAAAGCATTTTATCAAAGGAACTAAACAAAAAAAAAAATGACTAAAGGGAGCTTAAAGAGCTTGTGAGACAAACCAAGAGAAACAATACAAACACAGTGGGACTGTCAGAAAGAAAAGCGACAAAGGAGCTGAAAACTTATTTAAAGATACAGATGCTGAAAACGTCCCAAATCTGGGGAAGGTCCAACCAAATTCTGAATATGATGACTCTACATATAAAGTCTATGGAAGGACATGCTATAACAAAAAGTCAGAACTTAAGGAAAAAGAATTTTGAAAGCAGCAAAAGCAAAGTGATTCATCAAATAAAAGGGAACCTCCATTAGACTCTCGGCAGATCTCTTAGCAAATACTTTGCAGGTGACAAGGGAGTGAAATGAGATATTTAATGTGCTGGACAAAACCCTACCAACTAAGAACACTATATCTGGCAAAACTGTTTTTCAAAAATAAAGGAGACAAAAAGACTTTTTAAGACAAACAAAAGCTGAGGAAGTACATTACTATCAGACTTGCATTACAGAAAATAACTAAAGGGAGTCTTCAAGTTAAAATTAAAGGATGCTAAAAAGCTATTAATACCTTAAAGCATGTAAATGTATAATAGATGTTGCTAAAATGAATATATAGTTAAAAACAGAATACTGTCTCATGGTAAGGATGTTGGATAAATCACTTTTAATTCTAGCATCAAATGTACAAAAATAACCTCAACTAAAATATGTCAAAAATGCATAATTTGTATAGCTGTAAATCGTGAAAACAATAACATAAAGTGGGGGAAGGCAAGCAAAATGTAATGATTTGTATGCAACTGAAGTTAAATTGTTGTCAACTGAAAATAGATTTACATTATATGTTTTATTTAAGCCATTGTAACTATGAAGAAATGTTTATGCTAGATATACAAAAAAAGAGAGAAAGAAATCAAAGCATATCACTATAAAAATGAACTAATCACAAAATAAGACGAGAGAGGAAAAGATGAACAAAGAACTGTAAGCAGTTACAGCAAACAAGACAGCAAATAGTAATCCCATACCGATTAATAATTACTTTCAATGCAAATGGATCTAACTCTCCAATCAAAGAGGGTAAAGTAGCTGAATAGATTTTTTTTTAAAGATCTCAGGATACGCTGACTACACTTTAGGACATAGGTCACAGGAAGCTTCCCTGGTGGTTCACATGGTAAAGCGTCTGCCTGCAATGTGGGAGACCCAGGTTTGATCCCTGGGATGGGAAGATCCCCTGGAGAAGGAAATGGCAACCCACTCCCCATGGACAGAGGAGCCTTGTAGGCTACAGTCCATGGGGTCGCAGAGAGTCAGACACTACTGAGTGACTTCACTTTCTTTTCTCTTTCACACAAAGTATGAAAGTGAAAGGATAGAAAAAGGTATTCTGTGAAAATTGTAATCAAAACAGAGTAGAGGTGACTATACTTAGACAAAATATACTGTAAGTCCAAAGCTATCACAAAAAAATAAAGAAGATCATTTTATAATGATGAAAGGGATGGTTTGTCAGGGATATATAACAATTTTAAGTATATGTACACTCACATCAGAGCACCTAAGTTTATAAAGCACTCATTGACACATCTGAGGGAGAAGCACACAGCAGGACTATAGTAATAAGAGACTTCAAAATCTCACTTTCAATAATGGATAAAATATCCAGACAGAAAACTGATAAGGAAAGAGTAGACATCAATGTAACAGACCAAATAGACCTAACAGGCAGTTACAGAACATTTCATGCAAAGGTAGTAGACTAGGCATTCTTTTTAAGCACACAAGAACCGTTCATCAGCATAGATCACATGTTACATCACAACTGAAATCATACCAAAAATGTTTTCTAACCACAAGGGAATGAAACTAGAGATCATTAGCAGAGGGAAAACTTGGAAATACGTAAATGTGTGGAAGTTAAACATATTCTTAAATAGCCATAGAGTCAAGAAGAACTCAAAAGGGAAATTAGAAAATACCCCAAGGCAAATAAAACCCCAAGCCTGACAGAATGAAACATATAGGACACAGCAAAGGCAATGCTAATGAAATTTTATAGCATAAAATGTCTACTTTCAGAAGAAGAAAGATCTCAAATAAAATCTAACTTATACCCCAAAAAGCTAGAAAAAGAACAAAGTTCATATTTATCAAAAAGGAGACAATAGCAAAAATTGCAGCAGAAATAAGTAAAATAGAAAAGAGAAAAACTGCAGAAAAAATAAATGAAGCCAAAATTGATTTTTTTTAAAGATGAATGAATTGACAAACCTTAGCAAGACTAAGAAAAAAGAAGACAGAAATAAAGAAAATCAGAAATGAGAGAAGAGACATTCCAAGTAATGTTACAGAAATGAAAAATATACTGTAATCCTGCTATAAATATTTACAATAAATTGGATAGCCTAAACAAAATGAATAAATCCCTAGAAACTTTGAACCTATTGAGACAAACTCATGAAGAAGCAGAAAATTTAAACAGACCAATAATGAATGAGATTGAAACAAGAACTTCCCAACAAACAGAAGTCCAGGACCAGATGGCTTCACTGGTGAATTTTACCAAACTGATTAAGAATTAACACTGATCCTTCTTAAAAATCTTCCAATTAATTAAAGAAGAGGGATAATTTCCAAACAGAATTACCATCCGATCTAGCAATCCTATTCTAGATATAAACCCACGATAACTGAAAGCAGGTTCTCGAAGAGTATGAACCCCCCTTGCTCACTGCAGCATTATGGACATTACCAGAGATATGGGGAAAATGCAAACGGCCATCAACAGATGAAAGCATGCAGTAAGTATGGTCTCTATGTACAAAGAATGATCTGTCTTAAATAGAATATCCTGCCATACGTGACACACAGATGAGCCTAGAGGACATAATGCTAAATGGAATAAGCCAGTTTCAAAAGGATAGATACCATGTGGCTCTATTTACATGAAATATCTAAAATAGTCAAACTCAGAAACAGAGAGTGGCATGCTGGTTACAAGGACTGGGGAGGAGCAAAAAGAGATGCAATTCAACTGGTATAAAATTTCAGTTATTTAAGATGAATATGTTCTACTGGTCTGCTATACAACACAGCAGCTATTATAAACAGTATAAGCATGATGTGTGGAAAATTTAAGAGGGTAGATATCATGTTATATTCTTAGAAAATAATAAAATAAATTAATAAACAAAAAATAATTTAGTAAAGGTACAGTATAAAATATGAAATATCATTCTTTAATAATAGTTTTATTTTTATTTTTATGCTACTATCCCCAAAGAAGCTTATCAGACAAGCTGCCTCTGAAATCATTGGCCTTTAGTGCCTCATTCTTAATTGTGAATGATGGGCAGATAAATATCACCAGTTCATTGAAGAAAGATTCCAAGATAATGGAGACAGACCACATCAGGAAAACCAGGAAATCAGAAAGAAGGGTTAGAGATCATTGAGAAACCAAAAGAAAATGAACCAAGTCATTATTAATATCCTCAGGCCAGAAAGACAAAATGGACTTCCACAAAACAACAGCATGACACCATGAAAATGTCAGAGAATGACAAAATTTACTTGGAAATGTAAGATATATTGATAAGGTTAAAAGAAGGAAGGGAAGATAGGGTCAATAAAATATTTAGTTTTTTTTTTAATATTAAAAATAGAATATAGAAGGTAAAACAGCAAATGTTAGTGAACATGGGAGGAACAAATTAAACAAGTGGTAAATTTTAATTGGCTTCTCTGGAGGGTGCTGCCAATTATCCAACAACATGGATGAGGATGACTCAGAGCCTGGAGGTCAAACACTGGTTAATTGTCAGAACAGTTTGGATCTAAAATACATAAAATCATATGAGTTAAATGATACCACATTTTCAACAGCAAAATTAAAGCAACATTTTCAAAATTTTGAAAAAGTCTTATTAGGTACAAATCCGCTGCTGCTGCTAAGTCGCTTCAGTCGTGTCCGACGCTGTGCAACCCCATAGACGGCAGTCCCCAGGCTCCCCCGTCCCTGGGATTCTCCAGGCAAGAACACTGGAGTGGGCTGCCATTTCCTTCTCCAATTCATGCATGCATGCTAAGTCGCTTCAGTCATGTCCAACTCTGTGCGACCCTATGGACAGAGCTCACCGGGCTCCTCTGTCCTCAGGATTCTCCAGGCAAGAACACTGCAGTGGGGTGCCATTTCCCTCTCCATTTAAGAATTTAATCCAAGTGAAGGCAGAATAGAAATCTTTTCTTCAATTTTGCGGACTAAATACATTTACCTCCGTTTAACACATCCTGACAAAACCACTAGTGGAGTTGCTCCTATAAAACAAGAGTGTAGTTTAGTAGGAGGAAAGAAATGGAACCCAGTTCCCAAATAGGAAAGGGCTTCCCTGATAGCTCAGCTGGTAAAGAATCTGCCTGCAATGCAGGAGACCCGGGTTCAATTCCTTGGTGGGGAAGATCTGCTGGAGGAAGGATAGGCTAGCCACTCCAGTATTCTTGGGCTTCGCTTGTGGCTCAGCTGGCAAAGAACCCACCCGCAGTGTGCGAGACCTGGGCTCGATCCCTAAGTTGGAAAGATCCTGTGGAGAAAGGAAAGGCTATCCATTCCAGTTTCTGGCCTGAAGAATTCCATGGACTGTATAGGCCCTGGGGGCCACAAAGTCTGATACGACTGAGTGACTTCACTCACTCATACAGGAAAGAGTTGATGAAAATAACTAAGATATCAGCTATTCAATTTTTCTCTAGTAGCTCGGTTGGTAGAGTCTGCTGCAAGACAAGAGACCTCGGTTCAATTCCTGGGTCCAATTCCTGGGTCGTGAAGATCCCCTTGGATCAGGAAATGGCAACCCCCTCCAGTGTCTTTGCCTGAAAAATCCCATGGAAAGAAGAGCCTGGCAGGCTACAGTCTATGGGGTCACAAGAGTTGGGCATGATTAAGCGACTAAGAATGCTCAAACTACTGCACAATTGCACTCATCTCACACGCTAGTAAAGTAATGCTCAAAATTCTCCAAGCCAGGCTTCAGCAATACATGAACCATGAACTTCTGATGTTCAAGCCGGTTTTAGAAAAGGCAGAGGAACGAGAGATCAAATTGCCAACATCCACTGGATCATGGAAAAAGCAAGAGAGTTCCAGAAAAACATCTATTTCTGCTTTATTGACTATGCCAAAGCCTTTGACTGTGTGGATCACAATAAACTGTGGAAAATTCCTCAAATGGGAATACCACCTGACCTGCCTCTTGAGAAATCTGTATACAGGTCAGGAAGCAACAGTTAGAACTGGACATGGAACAACAGACTGGTTCCAAATAGGAAAAGGAGTACGTCAAGCCTGTATATTTAACTTATATGCAGGCTTATTTAACTTATTTGCAGAGTACATCATGAGAAATGCTGGACTGAAGGAAACACAAGCTGGAATCAAGATGGCTGGGAGAAATATCAATAACCTCAGATATGCAGATGACACCATCCTTATGGCAGAAAGTGAAGAGGAACTAAAGAGCCTCTTGATGAAAGTAAAAGAGGAGAGTGAAAAAGTTGGCTTAAAGCTCAACATTCAGAAAACGAAGGTCATGGCATCTGGTCCTACCACTTCATGGGAAATAGATGGGGAAACAGTGGAACAGTGTCAGACTTTATTTTGGGGGGCTCCAAAATCACTGCAGATGGTGAGTGCAGCCATGAAATTAAAAGGCACTTACTCCTTGGAAGAAAAGTTATGACCAACCTAGACAGCATATTGAAAAGCAGAGACATTACTTTGCCAACTAAGGTCCGTCTAATCAAGGCTATGGTTTTTCCTGTGGTCATGTATGGATGTGAGAGTTGGACTGTGAAGAAGGCTGAGCGCTGAAGAATTGATGCTTTTGAACTGTGGTGTTGGAGAAGACTCTTGAGCGTCCCTTGGACTGCAAGGAGATCCAACCAGTCCATTCTGAAGGAGATCAGCCCTGGGATTTCTTTGGAAGGAATGATGCTAAAACTGAAGCTCCAGTACTTTGGCCACCTCATGCGAAGAGTTGACTCATTGGAAAAGACCCTGATGCTGGGAGAGATTGGGGGCAGGAGGAGAAAGGGACGACCGAGGATGAGATGGTTGGATGGCATCACGCACTCGATGGATGTGAGTCTGAGTGAACTCCGGGAGTTGGTGATGGACAGGGAGGCCTGGTGTGCTGCGATTCATGGAGTCTCAAAGAGTTGGACACGACTGAGCTACTGAACTGAACTGAAGCAACTAAGAATACAAGATAAACAGTTCAGGATGAAATAACAAAGGACTCTAGGAAACAAAAATAAAACAATTATATGGTTTCAGATTATGTAATCTGTTAATAATAATGTTATGTTATTATATTGTTAAAATAATGTTATATAATTTTATTTTCAGCATCTAGGAAATAACTGCAATTATGATTATGAAATATTAACTAGTATAATTAAAGAAAAAAAAGAATAGATCCATCAAAAAATGTGAGAGGAAACTGCTGAGGAAAATTAAGTCATTTTTTTCCAGATAATAGAATTGCAATGGGAAAAATACAGAGAAGAAAACTTTTTTCATTGTTCAATATTTAATAAGTAAGCATAAATATGTAAATATTTTTATAAAATGAGAGTACAAATGCTTATAATAATGAAACAAAAATATTAAAATAGCTTAGACTTGGAAATGAACTATATTAAAATTAAATTGAAAATAAGAAGTGAAGTTCATAGGAGTATCAATGAATAATAAGACATAGTAGAAATTAGCAAAATAGTTAATATTTTATCATAAGATCCAAAAGTCATTTTTAAATAAACTAGACCTTTACTGACAAATTTTAATCAAGAAAAATATATGATACAAATAAATAGCTATTGGAATGAGAACAGGGATTAAACAATGTTAATGAAGGAGAACAGAGGAATAACAGCATGAAATAGAACTCTTCGCCAAAACATTTGAAAATATAGATGAAGAGGGTGGCTTTTAATAAATTATTATATCAGAATTGCCTCCAGGATATACAGTATGAACATTACAATGATTTCAAATTAAATTTAAAAAATTATAAGCGGTCTAAACTAAAAGACAATATCAAGGGAGTTTACTTGGCAAATCTTATCAGCCATTCCAAATCTGCTTTGGAATGCAGTTTTTCGTGGCATTTCTTTCATGTGCACTTTCTTTTTTCCTCTTATTTTTGTTCTTTTTTCACCTTCTATGGCTTATATATACCTATTTGTCAATAAAACACTGATTGTTGCCTTGACAATAATGGCAAGGTAACAGATGATGACAATGTGACAGTGAATAATGAGGAAAGAAAGTAAGTCTTGTTCATTCATTCAGTAAGTAAGTATTGTGTGTGTGTGTGTGTGTGTGTACATGCATGCTTGGAGTTGAAGAGAAGAAGGAGCAGATTTAACACAGATTATCATATTCTGCTCCAGTAGGGGCAGACATTTTTCTACCTGGAGGGAGAGAGGTGTAGGGGGGCAGAGATCCACTGGCATTTGATCCTAGTAATCCAGTCACAAGATGAGATTATCCATTTGAGATAATAAAGTTATTTAAAGCTACGAAAAGATTCATTCATTCTTTCTGACTGTAGTATAATACTCAAAGTTGAAAGCTGTGGATCTAGCATCTTCTATCCAGGTCATGTTAAATTCAAACCTTCCTTGCAATCTGATGTTACTGTTGTGTCCTGAACTTGAAAGAATGCTTCTTTGGTAAGAAGCAGAGCTTCTTTTCAACAAGGGTAAAAACATGGTGTGATATTCGTGTTGTTTTTAACTTAATTTTATACATTTTACAATGTTGGAAAATATATGCCAGATTATCTGCAACTTGTTTGTGAGAAATGGGAATTTATACCACTTTTTTTTTTAACACTTTTCCCTTATTTTGGGTCATTACGTTTGCAGATACAAGTCTGAAGTCTATATTATCTAGAAAAGAGAAAAATAGAGACAGCTTTTTTGTTTTTGTGTGAGGAGCTTTTCAAATTGTACACAAATGACCCAAATAAGAGGAAAAAGTGCTAAAAAAAAAAGTAAATAAATAAATAACAGCATTGAAAAGCAGTAACTTTAAACTGACGTGATCTGGAATTTCACACGATGAAAAGCTAAATAAGTAATATGTTATAAATCTGATAACCAAGTGGACTACTCTCCTCTTCCTCCAATATAACACCTACAGAATCTTGTTCACAATGTTTAGGCGAGCTCCTGCAATAATACTTGTCACCGAGTTATAGTATATGTGGCTGGTATCTGCTCTTACTGCGTCAAATACCTCATAGAAATGATTTTGAATAATTTGGCATCTTTGCCACTCTGATTTTGTATCTGCTGTGATTGACAACCCAACCCACGCTAATTCATTGCTGGACTGCATTTCTTTGACTCTAGAGTATATCTAAAGACTATGCATTGAGAAAATGGGACTAAAAATTAGAGCATTGCTTTCAGATGATTCAGATTTCTCAAATTCATCTAATGGACTCTCATTTTGACCATGGCAAAATTATAAGGATGTTTGTTGCTGCTGCTGCTGCTAAGTTGCTTGTCTTGTCCGACTCTGAGCGACCCCATAGACGGCAGCCCACCAGGCTCCCCTGTCCCTGGGATTCTCCAGGCAAGAACACTGGAGTGGGTTGCCATTTCCTTCTCCAACGCATGAAAGTGAAAAGCAAAGTGAAGTCGCTCAGTCGTGCCCGACTCAGCGACCCCATGGACTCTGCCCATGGGATTTTCCAAGCAAGAGTACTGGAGTCGGGTGCCATTGCCTTCCCTGAAGGATGTTTGTTACAGTTAATTAAATATTAACTTTATTAGAAAAATAGTGACTTCTCTCCCACTTTCATTATATATTTTAAAACAAAAGCCCAAGAATTTCATGTAACCCAGAAAGACCCATGAATATGCACCCAATATGAATATATGGATACCATTCAGTATGCAGGTATAGGGAGGAAAATGTTCAGAATTACCTTGTTAAGGGTGTGGCTGGAACCCAAAATAAAATTTGTTCGGATACTGCATAAATGAATACCACAGTCTATGTCTCCCTCTCTCCCTCTATCTTTCCTCCATATGTATTTGTGATAGATAATATTATTTTGATACTTAGCATATCCTTAGTTATTTTCAGTAAATGTTTCCATATTTCTATAAATAATATTTGATAATGTGTATCAGGATTTTTTTAATTTTTCTTCTCCTTCACTGGTTTCTTTCTGACTTTGGGCAAAATAAATTATTTTAGTTACCAACATGGTTACTGCTGGCTTATTAACCAAGTTTAACATGAACATTTCAAGATTTCATGGGAAAGATTTAAAACTGCATTTTATATTATTAAAATATGACTTGCACTTGTAATGGCACCCTTTGGCACAGTCACGGTGATTGATAGGTACCACGATTCCCCCTAAATCAGGATAAAATGAAATGGCTCCCATGTGTTTGACATGTTCCCCTCAGTGATTGATGCAGATAAGCACATGATCACCAGTACCTGAAATAAGTATTGATCTTCACGACATCTGAAAGGAACAGATGAGTTATCACAGTCTCTTGACAGCTTAGACTTCTAAAAAAAAGTCTTTGATAAATTTGAAGGCTCTGATATTTTTTTCTCTGGATCAAGTCTGACTCTAAATATTACATAAGGACAATTGTTTTGCTCCCTTTTAAGTAGACTGGATTTATAAAGATGATTATAAACTAAATAAAAGGGATTGGATAAGTACTATTCTAATACAGGAAATCACTGGAGGAGGAAATGGAAACCAATCTGGTATTCTTGCCTGGAAAATCCCATGGACAGAGAAGCCTGGCAGGCTACAATCCATGGAATTGCAAAGACTCAGACACAACAGAGCAACTGAGCACAATACAGGAAATAATAACAATTGTGAAATTTAAAAATGATTGTGTTATCAGGTGCTATTCACCTCATGGTGGGCCAGTAAACGGGCAAGTGTTGGAGCAAGGATTATCAACTTTTTCAGAGAGCCAGCAGACTGAGAAGATAGTGGACTAGCATCCCAAGAACAATCTTTCTGGAGTTAGAATTCAGGTTTCTTTTATATTAAATACTAAAAGGGGAGGTGGTGTGGCAGGTTGTTGCAAACTTCTTAGGGTCAGACTCCTTTGTTCTTGCAGCTGTTCACATATATCTGATCATATTCCTATAAACCTCCAACAAGACAATTATTTTCTGTTCTTCACATTTATATCTCTGTATGAATGAAAAGAGTTATGCTTTTAAAGGCAGAGCCTTGAGAATGGGCCCGCTTGGACACTACAGGCTACAGGCCACATTCGTTTACAGTTTGGGACTAAGGTGCAGGGTGACTGTGGACAGCGAAAGTGTTAGTCATTCTGTTGTGTCCAGTTGCGTCGGTCTCCTTGTGACCCCAAGGACTGTAGCCTGCCAGGCTCCCCTGTCTATGGAATTTTCCAGGCAAGAATACACGAGTGGTTGCATTTCCTTCTCCAGATTATCCTCTGACCGAGGGACTGAACCTTTGTCTCCTGCACTGCAGCTGGATTCTTCACAATCTGAGCCACCAGGAGCCCTAAGCACAGGCGACAGAGCACAACACAGAGCGGAAGGAATAGGCCTGTTGTGGGATGCTTGGGCGTAAACCCTTCTCTGCTTCCATCTCCAGTGTTTTAGTTTGTTTGGCACCACTGTGTGTCAGCTCTTCTGTCTCATTTTCTTTTTATTATTTAGGCTTCCTTGGTGGCTCAGTGGTAAATAATCTGCCTGCCAGTGAGAGAGACCAGGATTTGATCCCTGGGTTGGGAAGATCTCCTGGAGGAGGAAATGGCAACTCACTCCAGTATTCTTGCCTGGGAAAATCTCATAAACAGAGGGTCCTGGAGGGCTACAGGCCATGGGGTCCCAAAGAGTTGCACACAACTTAGCGACTAAATGACAGTTTATTTATTTGGCTGGCTTGGTCTCAGATGTGGCACACAGGAACTCCGTTGCATCCTGTGGGCTCCTTCCTTGTATCCTGTGGGTCCCTTCCTTGTATCCTGTGGGCTCCTTCCTTGTATCCTGTGGGCTCCTTCCTTGTATCCTGTGGGCTCCTTCCTTGTATCCTGTGGGTCCCTTCCTTGCATCCTGTGGGCTCCTTTGTTGCTGTGCACAGACTCTCCAGTGGTTGTAATGTGCTGGCTTAGTTGCTCTGAGACATATGTGATCTTAGTTCCCTGACCAGGGATCAAACCCATGTCCCCTGCACTGCAATGTGAAATCTTTACCACTGGACCATCAGGAAAGTTCCTTCTGTCTCATTGTCAAGTGGACATTCTGGTGATGAAACATTTCCTCCCTGAATAATTAAAGTTATTTTGAAGTGTTTAAGCTTATCAGTATTTCGTTAAAGAATGAAACCCTATTATCTTCCACAATTTATATGGCAGTCACAGTATTCTTCAAAATATGCTTTTATTTACGTATATTGACTCATCTGTATCATTAATATAATAATTTATCTTTAAATGTCTTAGTAAGTTATTATTTTCCAATATGAGTGAATTCACTATAGCTCTTTTTTTTTTAATTTAAAAAAACATGAAAAAACAAAAAAATCTAAAACTAATTCATTGAGGTGAATATGTAACAAAATTGAGTTCTTAAACATTCAGAGTGGAGAAGGCAATTTCGTTAAAGAATGAAACCCTATTATCTTCCACAATTTATATGGCAGTCACAGTATTCTTCAAAATATGCTTTTATTTACGTATATTGACTCATCTGTATCATTAATATAATAATTTATCTTTAAATGTCTTAGTAAGTTATTATTTTCCAATATGAGTGAATTCACTATAGCTCTTTTTTTTTTAATTTAAAAAAACATGAAAAAACAAAAAAATCTAAAACTAATTCATTGAGGTGAATATGTAACAAAATTGAGTTCTTAAACATTCAGAGTGGAGAAGGCAATGGCACCCTACTCCAGTACTCTTGCCTGGGAAATCCCATGGAGAGAGGAGCCTGGTGGGCTGCAGTCCGTGGGGTCACTAAGAGTTGGACACAACTGAGCGACTTCACTTTCACTTTTCACTTTCATGCATTGGAGAAGGAACTGGCAACCCACTCCAGTGTTCTTGCCTGGAGAATGCCAGGGACGGGGGAGCCTGGTGGGCTGTCGTCTATGGGGTCGCACAGAGTCAGACATGACTGAAGAGACTTAGTAGTAGTAGTAGTAAACATTCAGAGTAATAATAGAATATCAGGAATGGAAGGGTAAATATAATAAAATAAGCAATAAAAATATCTGAATTTTCAGCATATAATATAGCATTTATTTAAGCATATTTATGTAAACTCTACAGTAATTTTGTTTTTAAAATCTTGGGAAGGGAAAGACTCTCTGGAAATAACCCTGTATGCGAGACAGCAAAAGAGACACAGATGTATAGAACGGACTTTTGGACTCTGAGGGAGAGGGAGAGGTTGGGATGGTTTGGGAGAATGGCACTGAAACATGTATACTATCATGTAGAAATGAATCACCAGTCTATGTTTGATACAGGATACAAGATGCTTGGGACTGGTGCACGGGGATCATCCAGAGAGTTGATATGGGGCGGGAGGTGGGGGGGTTCAGGATTGGGAACTCATGTATACCCGAGATGGATTCATGTCAATGTATGGCAAAACCAATACAGTAATGTAAAGTAAAGTAAAGTAAAAATAAAAATTTTTTTAAAAACCAAATAAGAAATAAATAATTATAACTGAGCTAAAAAAAATAAATAAAAACTGAATGATTCCAGAGACAGTAAAAAAAAAAAAATTAGTTGCAATTAGTGAATATAACAAAAAATAAAAATTTCAGCTGCAAATTTAAAACTAATTGGAAAGGCAAATAGGAAATTAACACAGATTTAAACATCTTTTTTTTTTTAATGTAGGGATTCTGTAACTGGAAATTTTACTTACTTTCTTCTCTTATTTATTTAAAGGGAACTGTATGCTCCTAAGAATATAGAGAAGTTCTGAGAAAAATTGGGGTTGGGCCCTACATCAGTAGGGTTTCCCTTGTGGTTAAATGGTAAAGAATCAGTCTGCCAATTCAGAACCCGCAGGTTTGATCCCTGGGTTGGGCAGATCCCCTGAAGGAGGAAATGACAACCCACTCCAATATTCTTGCCTGGGAAAATCTCATGGACAGAGGAGACCAACAGGCTAAAGTCTATGGAGTGGCAAAGAACTGGACATGACTAGGCACACACACATACCCTCCATCAGTATTGCTGCTGCTGCTAAGTCGCTTCAGTAGTGTCAGACTCTTAGTGACCCCATGGACTGCTGCCTACCAGGCTCCTCCATCCATGGGATTTTCCAGGCAAGAGTACTGGAATGGGGTGCCATTGCCTTCTCCGTCCATCAGTATAATGCTGACTAAAAACAGCAAGAATCACTTCATTACTCTGGAGGCATAATTGAATGGAGCTGGGCAAAAGCAAATGGATTTTCCCCATAACTCAGCCTTGTGTTTTTTTCTGTTGTTTTTGTTTTAATACTGCTACTATCTTAATTTGAATTATTTGGGCGGTAACTTTTAAAAATATAGTACATCTTCTCTCCATTCTCAGAAACTAATTTACATAAGTAACTGCCTTGAAGATTCAATCATCATTATGATAATTCTTACCATGAATATCATAATCAGCATCTTTATAAATGGTATTTTAATTCCTGCTATTATAATAATAACCCATCTGATGACTGGTACATACAAAATGCAGTAATTAATTAATACATTTTTAGTTAACTGAATGCTAATGAAAATACCAATAAAAGCAATATCATGATGCATTTTTAAGAAAGAGGAATTTTTAAAATGAATAAAGTGGCTAATTCTCACTAAGAAGAATACATTTACCTTGAAATTATTTTCAGAATAAGGATTAAAAGGCAATTCCAAAAATTAGTTCTAGATATGAAATTATATGAAAATGTTTGCTTTTCCTTTTTTACAAAAAAAATGAAAAGACACTTTGATCATGGAATTGTGCTTTTTCATCTTGCAAGTAAACAGAGCCTTAGATAAGTTGATGTATATGTAGGCTATATATTAAATATATTATATGTGGTTTTGTTTAGCTGGTTTGTTATCTTGCACAACTATTTCATTACCAGAAGTAATAAAAGGACTTCCTTGGTGGCTCAGATGGTAAAGAATCCACCTGCAATGCAGGAGACCTGGGTTCAATACCTGGGTTGGGAAGATCCAAGGGAAAGGCTACCACTCCAAGTATTTCAGTCTGGAGAATTCCACCCACTCCAGTATTCTAGCATGGAGAATTCCACTCACTCCAGTATTCTAGACTGGAGAATCACCCACTCTAGTATTCTTACCTGGAGAATCCTATGGACAGAGGATCCTGGCAGGCTACAGTTCATGGGGTTGCAAAGAGTGGAACATAACTGAGCAAGTTTCACTTTCACTTTTTTCAGTTTCTTTCAATTTTCACTCAGTGAATATGAACTTGAATACATGTTTCCAAAATTGTCTGAATGATCTGCTAGTGTTACATATCACTCTTTATATATATATATATATATATATATATATTTATTTATTTATTTTAATTGGAAGTTAATTACTTTACAATATTGCACTGCTTTTGCCATACTTCAACACAAATCCACCACAAGTATACTTGTGTTCCCCATCCTGAACCCCCCTCCCTCTTCCCTCCCTGTACCATCCCTCTGGGTCATCCCAGTGCACCAGCCCCAAGCATCCAGTATCATGCATCAAACCTAGACTGGCGATCCATTTCATATATGATATTATACGTGTTTCAATGCCATTCTCCCAAATCATCCCACCCTCTCCCTTTCCCACAGGGGCCAAAAGACTGTTCTATACATCTGTGTCTCTTTTGCTGTCTCACATACAGGGTTATCATTACCATCTTTCTAAATTCCATATATATGTGTTAGTATACTGTATTGTATTGGTGTTTTTCTTTCTGGCTAACTTCATTTTGTATAATAGGCTCCAGTTTCACTCACCTCATTAGAACTGATGCAAATGTATTCTTTTTAATGGCTGAGTAATACTCCNTTTCTCCACACCCTCTCCAGCATTTATTGCTTGTAGACTTTTGGATCACAGCCATTCTGACTGACATGAAATGGTACCTCATTGTGGTTTTGATTTGCATTTCTCCGATTATGAGTGATGTTGAGCATCTTTTCATGTGTTTGTTAGCCATCTGTATGTCTTCTTTAAAGAAATGTTTATTTAGTTCTTTGGCCCATTTTTTGATTGGGTCATTTATTGTTCTGGAATTGAGCTGTAAGGAGTTGCTTATATATTTTTGAGATTAATTGTTTGTCAGTTGCTTCATTTGCTATGATTTTCTCCCATTCTGAAGGCTGTCTTTTCACCTTGCTTATAATTTCCTTTGTTGTGCAGACGCATTTTTTATTTTTTGAAATTTTTAAAGTATAAACTTATTTATTTTAATTGGAGATTAATTACTTTACAATATTGTATTGGTGTTGCCATACATCAACATGAATCCACCACAGATATACACGTGTTAGGTCCCATTTGTTTATTTTTTAATTTTGTTTATTTGTTTATTTCCAATATTCTAGGAGGTGGGTCATAGAGTATCCTGCTGTGATTTATGTCGAAGAGTGTTTTGCCTATGTTCTCCTCTAGAAGTTTTATAGTTTCTGGTCTTACACTTAAATCTTTAATCCATTTTGAGTTTGTTTTTGTGTATGGTGTTAGGAAGTGTTCTAGTTTCATTCTTTTACAAGTGGTTGACCAGTTTTCCCAGCACCACTGTTAAAGAGATGGTCTTTAGTCCACTATATATTCTTGCCTCCTTTGTCAATGATAAGGTGTCCATAGGTGTGTGGATTTATCTCTGGGCTTTCTATTTTGTTCCATTGATCTATATTTCTGTCTTTGTGCCAGTACCATACTGTCTTGATGACTGGCTTTGTAGTAGAGCCTGAAGTCAGGCAGGTTGATTCCTCCAGTTCTATTCTTCTTTCTCAAGATTCTTGAACATGGGTTATTTTCCCACTTACTTGTGTCCCCATCAGTCTCTTTCATCATGTCTTAGAGTGTCAGCATATAACATTTTCCACGCCTTTCTACTTTGATCTTTGCTATTGCCTTCTTTGCTAACCTTAGTCTTAATTTCTTTTTTCAGTTTTCTTAAGATGTAAATTAGGTTATTTGAGCTCCTGCTTTTTCTTTTCTTTGTTTAAGCACTTATTGCTATAAATTTTTCCTCTTCCCATAAGTTTTGGTATGTTGTGTTTGCATTTTGTTTATTTCAGGATATTTTTCATTTTCCTATTGATTTCCCCTTTCAAAAGTTATTCAGCAGTGGGTGGATAATTTTCTCATGCTTTCAGATTTCCAGTTACCTCATATTCTTGATTTCTAGTTTCATGCCTTTCTGTTCAAAAAAGATACATGGCATGATTTCCATCTTTTAATTGTGCTTTGAGTTGTGCTAATATATGATCTTTTCTGAACCATTTTCCATAAGCACTAGAGAAGGATGTGACTGTTGCTGCTGTTACATACATTTCTGTTGGTACTTTTGATCTAAGGTGCAGTATATGTCCATAATTCCTGTGTGGATATTATGTTTTAGTGATTCCCTGAAAGTGGGATGTTGAAGTCCCCAAATGAATTTTGGTGATGGAAGGTGGGATGGAGGCCTCCTACTTTGTCATCTTGGTCACATCACTTCAGAAAAATACACACACACACAGAGGCACACACAGACACATTTTATAAAATAAATAATTTCCTACTAGCATGAGAACATATAAAATTCCACTATTTTTTCATGAAATTTTTATACTAGCTAAGGTTTAAATTCTAAGATTTAACTTAAAGGAATTTTTAAGCACACTATTCATATTTAAATTTATACAAACTTATCTAGATGGCTTTATTAGTGGCTCTTTATGGCAAATAGATGGGGAAACAGTGGAAATAATGACAGATTTTGTGTGTGTGTGTGTGGCTCCAAAATCACTGCAGATAGTGACTGCAGTCATGGAATTAAAAGACGCTTACTCCTTGGAAGGAAGTTATGATCAACTTAGACAGCATATTAAAAAGCAGAGCCTTAGTTTGCCAACAATGTCCATCTAGTCAAAGCTATGGTTTTTCCAGTAGTCATGTATGGATGTGAGAGTTGGACTATGAAGAAAGCTGAGCACCAAAGCACTGATGCTTTTGAACTGTGGTGTTGGAGAAGACTCTTGAGAGTCCCTTGGACTGCAAGGAGATCCAACCAGTCCATCCTAAAAGAAATGAATCTTGAATATTCATTGGAAGGACTAATGCTGAAACTGAAACTCCAATACTTTGGCCACCTGATGTGAAGACCTGACCCATTGGAAAAGAACCTGATGCTGGGTAAGATTGAAGGTGGGAGGAAAGGGGATGACAGAGGATGAGATGGTTGGATGGTATCACTGACTCAATGGATATGAGTTTGAAGAAGCTCCAGGAGTTGGTGATGGACAGGGAGGCCTGGTGTGCTTCAGTCCATGGTGTTACAAAGAGTTGTACATGACTGAGCAACTGAACTGAACTGAATTGAACTGTGGATGTCTGTATTTCCAATTTATCATAGAAAATATCTGAATGATTGTACTGTAAAGAACTAGTGACCTACACATTGACACTGTAGATTGGAAAATATATCAATACTTTTTAAAAATGCAAAAATTTTGAGTGTTGTATTTTTCTTTTTCATTTCTTTATTTTTGTTAATAAAATTAAGAATTAGGACAGACAAAAATAATTATATTCCACAAAAAGAGTTAGAATTTCTATTTTGATAAATACTAATATCAATTTACATAAGCAAAATTCTACTGCTTGTTTCTAAACTTAAATAGACAAATTTGTCAACACAGGTTTGTAAGCTACAACTGGATACTGGGGACTTGATATTTATGTTAACTAGATTTCCAATCCATTAAATAGGAAATGTTTAAAATAATTAATTTCTGAAGCTCTCTGAAGATAATGAAACTAGTAGCACAGGAGAAAACATGAGCTTCAGAATAAAATAAAATAGGGTTCAAATATAGATTAGAATTTACTCTGTGATCTTAGTTGTGTTATTAACCTAACAGGTAATGAATGAGAACATCACTCAGTGTTCTCATTCAAATTTTGAAGATATTTAATCTCAAAAATATACAAGCAACTTATGCAGCTCAATCCCAGAAAAATAAATGACCCAATCAAAAAATGGGCCAAAGAACTAATAGACATTTCTCCAAAGAAGACATACAGATGGCTAACAAACACATGAAAAGATGCTCAACATCACTCATTATCAGAGAAATGCAAATCAAAACCACAATGAGGTACCATTTCTTGCCAGTCAGAATGGCTGCGATCCAAAAGTCCACAAGCAATAAATGCTGGAATGGGTGTGGAGAGAAGGGAACCCTCTTACACTGTTGGTGGGAATGCAAACTAATACAGCCACTATGGAGAACAGTGTGGAGATTCCTTAAAAAACTGGAAATAGAACTGCCTTACGACCCAGCAATCCCACTGCTGGGCATACACACCAAGGAAACCAGAACTGAAAGAGACACATGTACCCCAGTGTTCATCACAGCACTGTTTATAATAGCCAGGACATGGAAGCAACCTAGATGTCCATCAGCAGATGAATGGATAAGAAAGCTGTGGTACATATACACAATGGAGTATTACTCAGCCATTAAAAAGAACACATTTGCATCAGTTCTAATGAGATGGATGAAACTGGAGCCGATTATACAGAGTGAAGCAAGCCAGAAAGAAAAACACCAATACAGTATACTAACACATATATATGGAATTTAGAAACATGGTAATGATAACCCTGTATGCAAGACAGCAAAAGAGACACAGATGTATAGAACAGTCTTTTAAACTCTGAGGGAGACGGAGAGGGTGGGATGATTTGGGAGAATGGCATTGAAACCTATACTATCATGTAAGAAACGAATCGCCAGTCTATGTTCGATACAGGATACAGGATGCTTGGGGCTGGTGCACGGGGATGATCCAGAGAGATGATATGGGGAGGGAGGTGGGAGGGGGGTTCAGGATTGGGAACTCATGTACACCCATGGTGGATTCATGTCGACGTATGGCAGAACCAATACAGTATTGTAAAGTAAAATAAAGTAAAAATAAATATTTAAAAAGTCAATCAATCAATCTGTAGAAGGTCCTCAGTGCATCTCATGACATAGGTGTTCATTTCATCCTTCTCTCCTTTTCCTATATTTTATTAAATAGTTTTCTAAGTGTGATCTAAACCAGGAGAACTTGCAGAAAGTCCAAAGATGGGCATTGAAGGTTTGAATGAATTCTTTAAATGTGCCTGTTGTAGATCAATGCATGTGTGTGCCTTTTATGCATGTTTATAAAATATTTTACACTCTATTTTATTGTGAACAACTGACGACCATAAGACAGTTACTGGAGTCATGTTAGAATGTCTCATTTTTCAAGGCAAAATGGACTCTGTATGAAATTTTATTCCTAATTCAAGTTTCTCTCTCAGGGTAAATTTGAGCAGCCAATAATATAGTTTATAATATCGCTTATTAACACTGCAAAGTTGCAAATACAAGAAAAACAGCAACCAGATTTTATCATCTGCTCGTCATCACACCCTCGTGGTTTGGGCTCTGGAGTGTGATTTTCTGTGGCTTTAAGGCAGTACCTGGCAGCCACACTTCCTGCTTGTGAAAATGATTCTCACTCTTGACTGGAAAACTCCTATTATTTCTCCCTTGAATTCTTCTTCAAAGAACTGGTTTCTTCATGTTTATTCCTAGGAGGATTTTTGCAACTGTACCATCATTGTGTTGCCACTTGTATCCTATTGAAAGCAAAATATCCATTTCCCTGGATAATGTCCAAGTGTGAACAATGCCCCTCTCCACAGCCTCATAGGATCTGATGCATAGAGGTCCCCAATATGGTTTTGTTGAATGAATGAAGATGTGAGCAAACAATTGGGTATATAATTGAGCATCCTTTTATTTTGCATTTAACAAAGTCAACATCCTGTCAGTCGTGAGGGATTACACAGAATAGTTTTTTGCATAATTTGCAAGCATTTTATTTAAATTCTGGTCCTTTTATTGATTCACTTAGTCCTTGATCAATAAGCATAGGTCACTTTGATAAAACTCAGTTTTGAAAAACATCTTGACAATTGAGAGAGCATAAAACTGAATTTAAAAAGAATCATGCTGATATTCCTAGGATACTGTTATATTTAAGAAAAGTTGAACAGACTTGACTTCAGATAAAACCTTTATTGTTTGTTTGTTTTGTATCCCAGGCTTTCTTCTGTATTTGACACAGCAGCAATGACAACTATTTAGCAATTCTCTAATAATGTTCTTGAACTATGATGTCTGTTTCATCTCATGATCTATAAGCTTCAGAGATTATGTGAGCCCAGAACAATCCAGAAACAACTCCTGACCAGAAAAGAGAGCTGAGCATCACGTCACTCATTCTGATATATTCAAACAGTTAAGTCACTTGACAGGAAAAAGAAAGTCAAGAGAGATTAAGAAAAAGACAACAGCAGTTGATGAATAATTTTTCTTTTTTACAGTTTGAAGGTAGGATTCTTAAACATCGATGAAGAGAAATATTTGTAGTAATAGTGGACAATCTGTGGATTGTTCTCAAATTTTCCAAATCCCAAATGAACTTTTTCATTTTCCTCTCCCTTTCTTAGCTTATACAACCCTATTTCTGCATTTACCATCTATGAGCAGTGAAATCTAACTGTAAACTCTGATGTGATGTACCAGTAAATAATATGTCCATCAGATAATTTCTACTGTATTTCTTTCACCTTGAGTTGTTTGAAACTCAAATTACATTTTCTTCAATCTTGTACTTCTTAAACCCATCATTATTCTTAACACAGAGAAAATCCTCAACATCAAAATAACCAAGGAATAAACATATATACACCTACATGTGTGCATGTGTGTGGAAGGGTGTTTGTACATGCATGTGCTTAGTCACTAAGCTGTCTCTGACGCTCTGCAACCCCACGGACTGTAGCTCACTGGCTCCTTTGTCCATGGGATTCTCCAGGCAAGAATACTGGAGTGGGTTTCTATTCCCTTCTCCAAGGGATCTTCCTGACCCAAGGATCAAACCTGCATCTCTTGAGTCTTCTGCATTGGCAGGCTAAGTCTTTACCACTGAGTCACCTGGGAAGCCCACACAGTGTATATATATATATATATATATATATATATATATACACACACACACACACATATATATATATGCTCATTTTACATAATGGCTTTTAGTAACTGAATCAGATTGTACACAATGACTTTTAGAAACTAGATGCCTACAAATACACACATGCACACACACACACACACTACATATATACAAATTAACTTGACACGATGTTGCTAGTGTTCAGGGTACACTACCCCAATATGGCACCTTGAATATTGGAGGAAGCTGAAGGAATTTGAGAAAGGGCAGGTCTGGACAGGACTTTCTGACATTCCCCTGAAGCAGGTCACAAGACCGTCATGTAAGAGTTGCCTTTCCAGTACCCACAGAAAAGGAGCATCATTTCCTCCAGGGCAAAGGGACAGAACCTGAATGGACAGACCTTGCTAAGTTTCCTCAGTTGACTACTGTTTGCACACGTCTTTTTGGCTCTATCACTGTTTCCAGGACTCTCTGTTCTTCAACAAACCTGATATGGAAACACTAGGTCTAATGGTGTCTTGAGTCTTCATTTCCCTATGAAGGTTCCTATGTGGTATAACACACACATTAAATCCCTGATATGGAAACAGTAGGTCTAATGGTGTCTTTGAGTCTTCATTTCCTTATGAAGGCTCCTATCTGGAATAACACACACATTAAATAACATTGTATGCTTTTCTGTTGTCAGTTTCTCTTGTTATGGAGACTCAGCCAAGTAACTGAGATGGGTAAAGGAATGATAATTTTCCTCTCCTAAAATGTTACTTAGTAACTAAAAAAGGAAAAAGTCCATAGTGGTTTTTAGAAATTGGAAGCTCATTACCACTCTCCCTAGTGTAACTCCCAAAGGAAGGGGTTTTGTCTCTTTAAGTGAGAATAGCTCTTGGTCATAAACAAAACATGGTACTCAAAACTAAAACTGTTTGGTGGCATTTTAGAGGGTTCTAAAGAGCTCTAGTAGTCCTTTATGTCTCAACATAGAAAGAATTTGGTGAGAAGCAAAGTGATGGATAAGTGATTATTAGAATAGAATGCTTTTAAGGCTTACAAGTGGGTGAACAAGAAGGCGCTGCACCTTCAAAACTCAGTTTTATAGTCAAAAGAAAAGTGAGGAGGGGGAGAAGAACTTTGTTTTTCTTGAGTAGACATCACACTTTCATCCTCAGCTCCTCTACTTTAGGCAGGAGAGTTTTCTTGTCCTATGTGATCAAGCCAGGTCCACAAAGTATTACTTCTTATGTGTGTAGAGAGCATGTCCTAACCTACCGAGCTCACTGGGCAGAATATGGGGCTCTTGGCAACATCATTTTATTGTTTTGAGGCCAGTCTCATGCTTCTGTTACATGATTTTATGGCTAAGCAAGCCTGGTTAGTTTTGTGGTTAAGCAAAGCTGCTTTCTTCAGTTCAGTTCAGTCACTCCGTCACGTCCAACTTTTTGTGACTCCATGGACTGCAGCATGCCAGGTTTCCCTGTCCTTCACTAACTCCCAGACCTTGCTTAAACTCATGTCCATAGAGACAGTGATGCCATCCAAACATCTTATCCTCTGTCGTCCCCTTCTCTTCCTGCTTTCAATATTTCTCAGCATCAGGGTCTTTTCTAAGGAGTCATTTCTTCGCATCAGTCCTTTCAATGAACATGCAGGACTGATTTCCTCTAGGACTGACTGTTTTGATCTCCTTGCCATCCGAGGGGACTCTCAAGAGTCTTCTCCAACACTGCAGTTCAAAAGCATCAATTCTTTGGCATTCAGCTTTCTTTATGGTTCAATTCTCACATCCATACATGACTACTGGAAAAATCATAACTTTGACTAGCTGGAATTTTGTTGTCAAGGTAATGTCTCTGCTTTTTAATATGCTGTCTCAATTTGTTATGCCTTTTCTTCTAAGGAGCAAGCATCTTTTAATTTCATAGTTTCAGTCACCATCTGCAGTGATTTTGGAGCCCAAGAAAATAAAGTCACTCAGTTTCCACTGTTTCCCCATCTATTTGCCATGAAGTGATGGGACTGGATGTCATGATCTTAGTTTTCTGATGTTGAGCTTTAAGCCAACTTTTTCACTCTCCTCTTTCACTTTCATCAAGAGGCTTTTTAGTTCTTTGTGTTCTGCCATAAGGATGGAATCATCTCCACATCTGAAGTTACTGATATTTCTCCCAACAGCTTCTATTCTAGCTTGTGATTTATCGTGCCTGGGATGTTGCATGATGTACCCTGCATATGTCAAATAAATAGGGTGACAATATACAGCCTTGACGTACTCCTTTCCCAATTTTGAATCAATCCATTATTCCATGTTTGGCTCTAATTGTTGCTTCTTGACTTGCATACAGATTTCTCAGGAGGCAGGTAAGGTGGTCGGGTAGTCCCATCTCTTTAAGAATTGTCCACAGTGTGTTGTGATCCACACAGTCAAAAGCTTTAGCATAGTCAATAAAGCAGAAGTAGATGTTTCTCTGGAATTTTGGTCTTGCTTCTTGAGTAACCATTAACTTACAGGAGTCTCCCACATTTTTTTCTACTTACAATCCCAGAGTGGGATTAACTGTTTGATCACTTACTTTGTCCCTTTGCTCTGTCCCTGTCGAAACCAGCCTTCTTGCATGACCACTCACTATTTTATCTTGCAAAACATAAACTGGGAGTGCTGAAAATTATGGAAATTATGTAGTTGTTAATGGAAGTCACTGAACAGTATCTTCCATTTCTTTCTTACCTGGTTTTTTCTCTATCAACCAAAACTTCCTTTTAAATTGACAACCTCTTGCTAATGGAAAAATCAGGGAGTGAAAAATTATTTAACATATTTAAATATCCTTGTTAAAGTATCAAATATAATAGGGAGAAAGGAGTCCCAGGATATTAAAACTCACAGCAAAATGGTTTCTTTCTTTTTTGGATTTTGACCAAAATACTATGGAAAGGCTTGATTTTAAAACAAATCACCAAGTAGTTCTCAATTGTATTTTTTTTAAAATTTAGATATAAAATTATCTGAGAGCTGCAAAAAAAAAATACAAAAAAAATCTGTTCAACCAGCTAGACTCAGTTTCTCTTTCCTAGAAAGGCAATTGATTCAACTCTCTGAAGTGTTTTGATACTTAATTAGTTTATACTTGAAAAGCACTTTCAGTGTGAAGGTCTCATTCAAGAACACAGTATTATTAATCAGTGAATGCCAAATTCAGCAGTTTTCTTGCACATTATAAATTCTTAGCAACTCTTTCAGCAAAATGCTAAATTAATGTGTCCTTATTTTCTTTCTTGGGAATCTCTTTTGTACACATTTCCAACCTGCTTCTAAACATATCTGACAAATCATTCTTTTATCTCTCTTTTACAAAAAATGCAGCCTAAAAGTTCATGACCATATTTTCTTAAGTATGTTTTTCTCTTATTAACACCATTTCCCAGTCTGTGTTCTTTGCAGTATCATTATAACATAACTGATGGCATTTAATAAAATAGTCAAATGGGAAATAAAATAGTAACCTTTGAATGATCACTCTATTACTAATAGATTTAAATGAAAACTACCTCATTTGTGAGCACATTTTATAATATTATAACTATTGTAATTCATTGTAAATTTTCAAATATATACAAATGCTGCTTTCAGTGAAAAGGGAAAATGTGAAGATCATGCTTTTGGCTCCACCATGGAGCTAAGATAAGTAACTGCAAGCTTTAGAATTGATGTCTCAAATGATATGAATCCAATGAGAAAGAATGGCTCAATTTATAATTCTTGTCTCTCCACTATACATGTAATGAAATCTTTGTAACAATATAAAAAGCAGATAAATATAAGCATGCATCTCTTCAAAAGATGGCTTGTTTGCATGTTAATTAGTCTTCAGATTTTTATTTCAAAAGCAAATATAGGGGAAGAGATTATTGTTTTTTTGGTACACTCTACTAAGAGCTCCTATTAAGCGAAGAATGGTGGCTCATTTATCTCATTACCTGGCTCTTGATTGAATCCTGGCTCTTGCCCTTACTACATCTGAGAGTTTTAGCAGGATATGTAACACCTGCCTCAGCCAGAAACAGGGTTTGAGTAAAGTTAGATAAGTGATGTATGCAGAATCTAAGTATAGTGGCTGGCACAGTGGAATTCAGAGTTCAAGTGAATGCAAATTGATATGTGATGCTATTCTTACCATGATATTTTTTCTGCACCTATCAGTGTGTGATTCATGAAAGACATTCAGTATTGTTGAATTTAAATGACAGAGCAAGACATTTTAATTATTCATGAAAGCAAGCAACGATCACCAACATTATCATCATCATTATCACCTTCAAACATTCAACGTGTGGAAAATATGTTCAGTAAGTAAATAGCCGAGCTGTAACACTGCACAAGCATGGCTGAGAGAAGCTAGCTCCCGCCTGAGCTAGGGGCAGTGGCTGAGAGGAGCAACCCCATGTCTAAGGAGCGGTGGCTATGTAGGCGCAGGAGGGCCTAGAGGAGCTACTCCACGTTCAAGGTCAGGAAGGGCAGCGGTGAGGGGATCACCTCGTCCAAAGTAAGGAGCTGCGGCTGCACTTTGCTGGAGCAGCCATGAAGAGATACCCCATGTCCAAGTAAGAGAAACCCAAGTAAGATGGTAGGTGTTGCAAAAGGGCATCAGAGGGCAGACACTCTAAAACCATACTCACAGAAAACTAGTCAATCTAACCACACTAGGACCACAGCCTTGTCTAACTCAATGAAACTAAGCCATGCCCTGTGGGGCCACCCAAGACAGGTGGGTCATGGTGGAGAGGTCTGACAGAATGCAGTCCACTGGAAAAGGGAATGGCAAACCACTTCATTATTCTTGCCTTGAGAACCCCATGAACAGTATGAAAAGGCAAAATGATAGGATACTGAAAGAGGAACTCCCCGGATCAGTAGGTGGAGATCAGTGGAGAAATAACTCCAGAAAGAATGAAGGGATGGAGCCAAAGCAAAAACAATACCCCACTGTGGATGTGACTGGTGATAGAAGCAAGTTCCGATGCTGTAAAGAGCAATATTGCATAGGAACCTGGAATGTCAGGTCCATGAATCAAGGCAAATTAGAAGTGGTCAAATAGGAGATGGCAAGAGTGACGTTGACATCTAGGAATCAGCGAACTAAAATGGACTGGAAGGGGTGAATTTAACTCAGATGACCATTATATCTACTACTCTGGGCACGAATCCCTCAGAAGAAATGGAGTAGCCATCATGGTCAACACAAGAGTCTGAAATTCAGTAATTGGGTGCAATCTCAAAAACGACAGAATGATCTCTGTTCATCTGCAAGGCAAACCGTTCAATATCATGGTAATCCAAGCCTATGCCCCAACCAGTAACACTGAAGAAGCTGAAGTTGAACAGTTCTATGAAGACCTATAAGACCTTTTAGAGCTAACACCTAAAAAAGATGTCCTTCTCATTATAGGGGACTGGAATGCAAAAGTAGGAAGTCAAGAAACACCTGGAGTAACAGGCAAATTTGGCCTTGGAATACGGAATGAAGCAGAGCAAAGGTGAATAGAATTTTGCCAAGAGAATGCACTGGTCACAGCAAACACCCTCTTCCAACAACACAAGAGAAGACTCTACACATGGACATCACCAGATGGTCAACACCAAAATCAGATTGATTATATTCTTTGCAGCCAAGATGGAGAAGCTCTATACAGTCAGCAAAAACAAGACCAGGAGCTGACTATGGCTCAGATCATGAACTCCTTATTGCCAAATTCAGACTTAAATTGAAAAAAGTAGGGAAAACCGCTAGACCATTCAGGTATGACCTAAATCAAATCCCTTATGATTATACAGTGGAAGTGAGAAATAGATTTAAGAGCCTAGATCTGATAGATAGGGTGCCTGATGAACTATGGACTGAGGTTTGTGACATTGTACAGGAGACAGGGATAAAGATCAACCCCATGGAAAAGAAATGCAAAAAAAGCAAAATGGTTGTCTGGGGAGGCATCACAAATAGCTGGGAAAAGAAAAGTGAAAAGCAAAGAAGAAAAGGAAAGCTTTAAGCATCTGAATACAGCATTCCAAAGAATAGCAAGAAGATATTAGAAAGCCTTCCACAGTGATCAATGCAAAGAAATAGAGGAAAACAACAAATGGGAAAGACTAGATATCTCATCAAGAAAATTAGAGATACCAAGGGAACATTTCATGCAAAGATGGGCTCGATAAAGGACAGAAATGGTATGGACCTAACAGAAACAGAAGATATTAAGAAGAAGTGGCAAGAATACACAGAAGAACTGTACAAAAAAGATCTTCATGACCCAGATAATCACCATGGTATGATCACTCACCTAGAGCCAGATATCCTGGAATGTGAAGTCAAGTGGGCCTTAAAAAGAATCACTAGGAACAAAGCTAGTGGAGGTGATGGAATTCCAGTTGAGCTATTTCAAATCCTGGATGATGATGCTGTGAAAGTGCTGCACTCAATATGCCAGCAAATTTGGAAAACTCAGCAGTGGCCACAGGACTGGAAAAGGTCAGTTATCATTCCAATTCCAAAGAAAGGCAATGCCAAAGAATGCTCAAACTACTGCACAATTGCACTCATCCCACACACTATTATAGTAATGCTCAAAATTCTCCAAGCCAGGCTTCCACAATACGTGAACCGTGAACTCCCTTATGTTCAAGCTGATTTTAGAAAAGGCAGAGAAACCAGAGATCAAATTGCCGACATCAGCTAGTTCATCAGAAAACCAAGAGAGTTCCAGAAAAACATCTATTTCTGCTTTATTGACTATGCGAAAGCCTTTTTGACTGTGTGCATCACATTAAACTGTGGAAAATTCTGAAAGAGAAGGGAATACCAGACCACCTGACCTGCCTCTTGAGAAATCTGAATGCAGATCAGGAAGCAACAGTTAGAACTGGACATGGAACAACAGACTGGTTCCAAATAGGAAAAGGAGTACGTCAAGGCTGTATATTGTCACCCTGCTTATTTAACTTATATGCAGAGCACATCATGAGACACTCTGGGCTGGAAGAAACACAAACTGGAATCGAGATTGACAGGAGAAATATCAATAACCTCAGATATGCAGATGAAACCAACCTTATGGCAGAAAGTGAAGAGGAACTAAAAGGCCTCTTGATGAAAGTGAAAGAGAGAGTGAAAAAGTTGGCTTAAAGCTCAACATTCAGAAAATGAAGATCATGGCATCCGGTCCCATCACTCCATGGAAAATAGATGGGGAAACAGTGTAAACAGTGATAAACTTTTTTTTTTGGCGGTGGGGGCTCCAAAATCACCACAAATGGTTACTGCAGCCATGAAATTAAAAGACACTTGCTCTTGGAAGAAAGGTATAACCAACTTAGCATATTAAGATGCAGAGCCATTTCTTTGCCAATAAAGGTCCATCTAGTCAAGGCTATGGTTTTTCCAGTAATCATATATGGATGTGAGAGTTGGACTCTAAAGAATGATGAGTCCAAAGTATTGATGTTTTTGAACTGTGGTGTTGGAGAAGACTCTTGAGAGTCCCTTAGACAGCAAGAAGATCCAACCAGTCCATCCTAAAGGAAATCAGTCCTGAGTATTCATTGGAAAGACTAATGCTGAAGCTGAAACTCCAATACTTTGGCCACCTGATGTGAAGAACCGACTCATTGGCAAAGACCCTGATTCTGGGTAAGATTGAAGGTGGGAGGAGAAGGGGACGACAGAGGATGAGATGGTTGGATGGCATCACTGACTCAATGGACATGAATTTGAATAAGCTCCAGGAATTGGTGAGGGACAGGGAGACCTGGCATGCTGCAGTCCATGGGGTGGCAAAGAGTCCGACATGACTGAGTAACTGAACTCAGCTCAGTTCAACTGAATGTTAGTTGCCCAGTCATGTTCTACTCTGTGACCTTGTGGACTATAGCCCACCAACTCCTCTGTCCATGGGATTCTCCAGGCAAGAATTTTGGAGTGGGTTGCCATGCCCTCCTCCAGGGATCTTTCTGACCCAGGGATAGCACCCATGTCTCCTACATTGGCATACAGGTTCTTTATCATCTGAGTCACTGGGGAAGCCCACCAGTGTTCTTGCCACTTCCATATTCAATTGAGCCAAGCTCACCTGATTCTACTGAATCTTAGTTCAACATTTACCTCCAAGAGTTGTCCCTAGTACTATAAAATATGGATACATAATATTTAGTTTTTTGCCCCTTTTTATGGATATATCAGTTCAGTTCAGTCACTCAGTTGTGTCTGAATCTTTGCGACCCCATGAATCACAGCACGCCAGGCCTCCCTGTCCATCACCAACTCCCGGAAGTTCACTCAGACTCATGTCCATTGAGTCCGTGATGCCATCCAGCCATCTCATCCTCAGTCGTCCCCTTCTCCTCCTGCCCCCAATCCCTCCCAGCATCAGAGTCTTTTCCAGTGAGTCAACTCTTCGCATGAGGTAGCCAAAGTACTGGAGTTTCAGCTTTAGAATCATTCCTTCCAAAGAAATCCCAGGGCCGATCTCCTTCAGAATGGACTGGTTGGATCTCCTTGCAGTCCAAGGGATGCTCAAGAGTCTTCTCCAACACCACAGTTCAAAAGCATCAATTCTTTGGCACTCAACCTTCACAGTCCAACTCTTACATCCATACATGACCACAGGGAGAACCATAGCCTTGACTAGATGGACCTTAGTCAGCAAAGTAATATCTCTGCTTTTGAATATACTATCTAGGTTGGTCATAACTTTTCTTCCAAGGAGTAAGCGCCTTTTAATTTCATGGCTGCAGTCACCATCTGCAGTGATTTTAGAGCCCAGAAAAATAAAGTCTGACACTGTTTCCACTGTTTCCCCGTCTATTTCCCATGAAGTGATTGGACTGGATGCCATGATCTTCGTTTTCTGAATGTTGAGCTTTAAGCCAACTTTTTCACTCTCGCTAACAGTTTATTTTTGTGTGTGTGCTGAATAAATGAGAGCTGAAGGGTATTAATGGTTGAATTAAAAACTGACATTTGATTCTATTCTGAAAAATTATTAGTGAGAAAAGTGAGTGTTGGTTGCTCAATTGTGCCCAAGTCTTTGTGACCCCATGGATTATGAGAGTATTCGCTTAATATTATTGAGAAACATAGCACACTGTTTTTTCTTATTTAAATTCAGAATGTATGTATTTAGTCAGAGAAAAGGGAGGTTTCTGCAAATGACTTGTTCATATAGATTTCCTTCATTTTATGAAACCCTGGTCCTAGCATTGCATTCCTCATTCTGACGTCTCGTTGTCCATCATGCCAGGCTCTAAAATTAAAATACAAGTGGAATTGCTCCCTAGATAGTAGAAATTTAATTTTTTCCCATTCTAAGCAGTGCCTTTACTATAAGGATGATTTTTTTTTTTATCCCTCTTCCCTAAGGATGAAACTGACTGAGCTGCAGTGTGGGACATATGTACTGTGAGTACAAAGCTGAGGGTCAGCTGGAAGGATAAAGCAAGGACTTTTCCCTCAACACCTCTCCCTCCACAACACACTACTGCTGCTGCTGCTAAGTTGCTTCAGTCGTGTCCGACTCTGTGCGACCCCATAGACGGCAGCCCACCAAGCTCCACCATACTTGGGATTCTCCACAACACACAGTTGTTACCAAACCTCAACTTCTGTTTTACAACGTGCCCTTTCTCTGGCCCCTCTTTCCACTTCCCAATGCTGACGTCTTACCCTGTGTGCCTGCTCGGTGGCATCTGTCTCTTTGCAACCCCTTGGACTGTAGCCAGCCAGGCTCTTCTGCCCACAGGATTTCCCAGGCAAGAATACTGGACTGGGTTGCCATTTCCTCCTCCAGAGATCTTTGCACCCCAGGGATCAAACCTGCATCTCCTGAATTTCCTGTATTGGCAAGGGGATTCTTTACCACTTGGCCACCTGGGAAGCCTGACCTCTTACCCTAGGGAATCATTATCTTATAACTGAAATTATAAGCCTCTGGTTTGCTATCCTTATTTTCAGTTTTCATAAAGCAAACCATGTTCCGTCAGTTGACACTGAAATTCTCCAAAATACCCCATTGTATATATCAGTTCCTTCTTAGACGCTTTTAGATGGCTCACTGTTGCCTACTTGCAGGACAGCAGATAGCTTCCATGGTAACTGCTGCCTCCGTTCTACAGTCAGGCTTGCCTGCAGCACTGAGTTAATTGTTTCCGGAATGACCCAGCAAGAGTGCAGTTTCTATTAGTGATGTCTGCCCCAGGGTAGCAATGGAGACCTGCAGCGTGTTCGTAGTGGATCTTAGACCAGTCCCAAAGGTTCAGTGGTAAAGCATCTGCCTTCAGTGCAGGAGATGCAGGAGTCGTGGGTCCAATTCCTGGGTCAAGAAGATCCCTGGTGGAGGGGGAAATGGCAACCCATTCTAGTGTGCCTGTCTGGAAAATCCCATGGACAGAGGAGCTGCTTGACTGTAGTTGATGGGACCATAAAGAGCTGGACAGGACTAGACACTAAACCACAACCAAACAGTGGGAACCTATTCCCTATCCTACTTCATGCCAGTTACTAATGAACAGAAAACAAGTAATTAAAAATAAAGTATTTGTTTATTGCATTTGTTTAGAAATTATTTGTTTATTTGTGGGAGAAGGAAGGCATATTAAGTTGGTCAAATGTTCTTTCAGTTTTCTGTAAGCTCTTAAGAGAAAAACAGGGCTGATCTTTTTGTCCAACCCGACAGCTTATCTAAGGAAAAGTAATTGCAGTGTTATTTCCAGGTAGCATATCAGGCACCATCACTCCTCCAGACATTTGCATTTTCTGTGCCATTTGCTTGAGCTGCTCTTTGCTACATTTGTTGCTTCTGACCACTTCTCCTGGCCTGCTGCAATTCATGGGGTCACAAAGAGTTGGACAGACTGAGCAACTGAACTGAACTGAACTGAACTTCTCCTTCAAGGCTGCCTAGCTGTCATCTTCTAGACAGAGACGTCCCTGCCATACAGCTCAGCTTATGAATGTTTCATTCTGACCTCCCTTTTCTGTTCCCTCCTGTGCTTGTTCCCTTTACTGTACTAGTCAACCTTCTGCTACACCATGCACTTTATGATATTTGTACTGAAATATTGTGGAGGTACAGTGGTATGATACAAGTTATGGGTGCAAAATATAGTGGCTCACGCTATTTAGACTAGTGGCTAGCCTACCTCTTCTCCAGCAGATCTTCCCAACCCAGGAATCAAACTGGGGTCTCCTGCATTGCGGTGGATTCTTTACCAACTGAGCTCTCAGGGAAGGCCTTGTGGCATCTTTTAGATTTCTTATATAAATTATATCCTATGTCTCTTCTGTCTGAGTTATTTCACTTAGCATAATGCCCTCCAAGTCCACTCATGCTTAAAATGGCAAAATTTCATTTTTTCTTAGGCGGGAAACATCCATTCAGGTTTTTTCATAAGATTTTACAGTCATATCTTGGATATATATGTGTCACATCCATATACTGCACCAATGTACATTTCTACCAACAATTTCCCTTCTCTCCACATCCTCACCAACACTTGTTATTTGTGGGTTTTTTTTTTTTTTTGATGAATGGCCATTCTGACAGATGTAAGATAATATTTTATTCTGGTTTTGAATTGCATTTCCCTGATAGTTAGTGATGATGTATGTCTTTTCATGTCCTGTTAGCCATCTGCATTTCCTCTTTGGGAAAATGTCTAGTCAGTTCTTCTGCTTATTTTTTAAAATTTATTTTTATTGATTGAAATTGGATTATGATGTACTAATTTCTGCTGTACAGCAAAAGGACTCTATCTATTTAGATAGATAAACAGATATCGTCTATCTATACATAGGTATCTATATGTAGATAGATAGATAGTTGAGTCTCTTTGCTATACAGCAGTAAATACAGCTTTTTCATATTCTTTTCCATTATAGTTTGTCACTAGCTTCCCTGGTGACTCAGTGGTAAAGAATTTGCCTGCAGTGCAGGAAACCCAGGTTCAATCCCTGAGTCAGGAAGATCCCTTCAAAGAAGTAAATGGCAACCGACTCCAGTATTCTCGCCTGGAGAATTCCCGTGGGTAGAAGAGCCTGGTGGGCTGCATGCAATCCGTGGACTCACACAGAGTCAAACAACTGGAGCAGCTAAGCAGCAGCATGGTTTGTCTCAGGATATCAGACACAGTTCCCTGTGCTCTGCAGCAGGCCCTTGTTGTTTATCTCTTCTATGCCAATTTGCATCTGCTACTCCCAACTCCCATCTTACCTTCTCCCCCCTGCTCCCTCTTGGCAGCCACAAGTATATTCTCTAAGTCCCTGATTCTGTTTCTGTTTCACAGATAAGTTCATTTCTGTCATATCTGAGATTCCACATGTAAGTGATATCATATGGTATTTGTCTTTGACTTTCTTCACTTTCCATGATAGTCTCTAGTTGCATCTATTTTTAAAATCTAGTTTTTTAATTTATTTTTTCTCCCCACATTAGAATGTAAAATCTATGACAACAGAAAAATGTTATTTTGTTTACTATTGTATGAAACTTACCTAAAAGACTGGCTTGCACTTAGAAGGCTAAGAATTATATGAAAATTGAATGAAGTAAAACTTTACTTCAAATAGATAGACGTCCTTAAAAAAGGGATCACTCATGAATCTCCTACCTTATCTGTGGGGTCTTGATAGACTTAAAGGACAAAGGGTAATTTATAAATCTGCTTTTTCTTTTTTATACAGCATATTTTGAAATTAATGTACCACTGTTCTAGGAAAACTGAGGATGTTGAAATGAGGATGTAGTCAAATAAAAATTATAACAATAGATTTCTGCTATATACACGTGCATCTTTTTGTACTTCGTGAATATTTGGAATTTTTTGAGAAAACAGTCAAATTTTTATCTCAGAAAATAGCCACACAAAGACTCCTGAATCTCACTGAAGCAGTGAGGAGGGAAGCTGAGGAACACAGCCTCAGCCACACTGTACCTGGAGTGGGGGCAACAAGGGGGAAGACATACAACACTCCTGTCCCTTTTCCATCAGTACAAAGTCCTTTTCTCCAGACATCTTTGGATGCCTGGCTTATTCACAGAATGTCAGTTTCCTTAAGTCTACCCTATGACATGACAGGTGAATGATGAACAGTGGGGCCTTATCTTGACAAGATAGATCTTAGCAAGCAAAAAGTCAAGTTAGACGGAAATCTAAAGTCAGGGAGTCAGAATGTTATCATTTTCTATTTGATGTTACTTCCACTCTCTGTAAATCTAAATTCACACTTTCATTTAACCATTAGACTGTCCTTTCCTAGTTCATCTTTTGCCAAATTATCCAAATGAATATTGGGAAAAAATGTGGTCATTTAACTGCTGATTTAATGGTAATATATGAGGTTTTAATACTATAGACATAATATTATGGGGATTTTATTTCAATGTTTTGACATTAAAAGCAGCCATTATAGCTGTTGAATATATTGTTTTTATTCCTCCCTAAGTAATACTTTTTACAAAGTATGTTACCAGTGTTAATTAAACAGGGACCATGAAAAGTCCTTAAGTCATTTTTAGAAAATATTTTCAAAGTGGTTTTATAATACTACTTAATATATGCTTATAATCTGAAGAAAATATCACCACTGCTGTAGAATATTACAGAAGAATATAGAATTACTGATTCTGCACATTCTGAGTTGAGAAAATATCACAGTTAAAAGCAGATTTGGATACTGTGTCTTGGTCATGGGCGATTTAGTAGGAAATATTCCAGGAAACTGCATTCTTAAGGGATGAGAGAAAGAAGATTGGGCGGAGAATGAAGCTTCCACCCAATTAAAGATCACAAATTATGTACCTGAAGATAAATTTATCTACTTTATGAAAATTATTTTTATATATTTGTAAAAATAAGCTAATAAGTTTCCTCTCAATCAATATTAAAAGATATTGAAAATGTTACCAAGTACATTATAGGCTGTATGGATGAGCTTTACTAAACACAATATCATCAAGTGAGGAAAATACTGTCATGTGAAAAAGGGATTTGGATGTATACTGGGTAGATACTAGGCATAGAAGGGGACTACTGTCCAGGGAGATTGAGTTTATTTCAATACAATGAACAATTTTGCAGTTGAATTGTATAGGATGAGGTTGGTATACAGGACGCGGGTCATAGTAATATTGTAAGTCTTTTAGCAAGACTTTGACAAGCTATTTGAGTATATAGTTTTGGTGCAAGCTGTAGGATCATATTTTAGGTATGAAATATTTGAGGAATTTTCAACATGATTATGCCTGGTGTGCTACAGTCCATGGGTCACAAAGAGTCAGACACTACTGATCGACTGAACTGAATTCTCCACAGGCAATGATAATGTTTAGATATATATTTATTTACATATTTATTCATTCAAAAACTATGTATTAAGCATTTACAGCATGTTAGGGATAAAACATTTTATCGGCTTTGATTTCCTGGATGATTAGGATAGAAAAGTAGCCACTATTTTAGAAACGCACCATATTTTCAAGTACCAAAGAGAATTTGGATCTGTACTGTTAAAACTGTACAAATGTTTGCAAACATATATAAAGATTTAATATTTTTAAATGAGTATTTTCACTTCGGAAAGAAGATAAAAGGATGGATATTTTATTTAAAATTAATTAGTTTAAAGTTTAGATATTCCTTGGAAGAAAAGTTATGACCAACCTAGATGCATATTCAAAATCAGAGACATTACTTTGCCGACTAAGGTCCGTCTAGTCAAGGCTATGGTTTTTCCTGTGGTCATGTATGGATGTGAGAGTTGGACTGTGAAGAAGGCTGAGCGGAAGAATTGATGCTTTTGAAGTGTGGTGTTGGAGAAGACTCTTGAGAGTCCCTTGGACTGCAAGGAGATCCAACCAATCCATTCTGAAGGAGATCAACCCTGGGATTTCTTTGGAAGGAATGATTCTAAAGCTGAACCTCCAGTACTTTGGCCACCTCATGCGAAGAGTTGACTCATTGGAAAAGACCCTGATGCTGGGAAGGATTGGGGGCAGGAGGAGAAGGGGATGACAGAGGATGAGATGGCTGGATGGCATCACAGACTCAATGGATGTGAATCTGAGTGAACTCCGGGAGTTGGTGATGGACAGGGAGGCCTGGCGTGCTGCGATTCATGGGGTGGCAGAGTCGGGCATGACTGAGCGACTGAAATGAACTGAACTGAACTGAGGAGCTGAACTGAACTAGTGGCTCAGACGGTAAAGGATCTGCCCCTAATGCAGGAGACCTGGGTTCAATACCTGTGTTGGGAAGATCTCCTGGAGAAGGGAATAGCTATTCACTCAGTATTCTTACCTGGAGAATCCCATGGACAGAGGGACCTGGTGGGCTACAGTCCATGGAGTTACAAAGAGCCAAACACGACTGAGCGACTAACACTTTCACTTTAGATATTAGAGAAAACTGATTAGTGAAAAATGTTCTTATTTTATCTTGATGAGTTCTGCTACTGACTAGGTATAAAGGGGGCATGTCTCAGTGTATAGTGAGTACAGGTTTTCGCATCTGTTTGCATTCTCCTCCTTAGCAATTTGACATAGTGCTGCTATTTTGATATTTTTCATGAATTGCAATGGACAGATTCAGTCTTTGAATCCTTGCATGCAATTCTCAATGAAGCTTTGGTCGAAAAAACTAGTAGTTTTTAAATCCTTATTATCATAATATCCATTTACCTGTATATATTTCTATTGATTTATCTATTTGATTGACAGATGTAAACATTTATGATTCCTGTTTCACAAATGTCCAAGTTTCTTTCCTGAAACTACTTTTGAATTTCTCATCACAGAATGGGAAATATTTATTTGAAAGCTTACTTAATCATATTATAAAGAGAAAATATTATTTTTTAAAAAGAATATAACCTAGGATTTTTAATCAGAATTATGACTATTTTACAGAAGGTTAAAAATCTGTTTATAAAAAGTACTCAATTTTTTGCTTTGGTATACTGAGCTCAGACGTTTTCTGAAATATCAAGATTTTTTTCTAAAATTTTCTAATTTTTCTAAAGTTTCATTCATATAGGCAAAGAGAATCCACATAAGCCTACCGAGAATGGGATCTCATTCATGAGCTAATCTTTTTCATAATATTTCTATTTTCTTAGTAAATCACAAAAAGAGCTGCATCTAATTCAACAGTCTACTTCCCAAGACTAAGAAGAGCAATCCTCCCAAATCAAGTCTGTTGCTGATATTTGACTTAGGCTAAACTTCATAGTATTTTCATCAAAACACAGAATATTTTAGAGCACTTGTGAGTGCTCACTCAGTCTTGTCTGACTCTTTGTGACCCCATGGATGTAGCCCTCCAAGCTCCTCTGTCCATGGGATTTCCCAGGCAAGAATACTAGTGTGTGTTGCCATTTCCTTCTCCAGAGGATCTTCCCAACCCAGGGTTGAACCGTGGTCTCCTGCATTGCAGGCAGATTCTTGACTGTCTGAGCTATCAGGGAATTAAATGTATAGGGAAAGAAAATATAGTTGAGTAAAGATATATTCTGTTAGTAGAGAAATAAAGATATTTAGAGGTAGACTTGCTGACTAAGAACTTAAATGCCACAAAGTGAAGAACCTCTCTAGTTTGAAAATATTTAGGCCAAGAAGAAATAACCTCCTTTTTCTTTTAGTTAGCATTTGTCACTTTTTAATTTGCACCACATTTAATTGTAAACACTTTTTAAGTCCCTTGTAGTAATGAAAATTCTGTGAGAATGTTCAGGTTTGTATCTTCTTTCTACCCAGCAGCATCTGCAAATATATAGAAATTGACTTGGGTTTTTTGTTGAAGAATTTCAGTGATGTAGTGAGAGGGGAATATCACATTTTAAAATTGTGCTTGAAAAAAAAAATAAAATTGTGCTTGGCTCTTATTTCTCTTTATTGTGTAGTGGCAAACATCGTAATTTCAGAAAGATTGATTCAAGAAGATTCCTGTTAATCTGTGTCTTAATTTAATCACACAAAAATGAATAGCATAACTTAAACTTACTTTTATTATAACTATTAATATAATCAATTCCCAATTTTCACTGGAAGATCACCCTCTCCCCTGCAAAAAAACAACTTAGCTAAAGGTATACTTATAATAAAGTACCCTGTTTATTCAGAGGGAACAATTTAAGCATTTTTATACTCCAGGTATTGTTATTGGGTTAAAGAAGAACAGAATATATTTCCATTACTAGATATATTACCTTTATGCTCTAGTATCTGTGATTCTGATAAAAACTCGGAAAAGGCAAATCTAAATAAAAGTAAATCCTACCATATTTAGATAGAAGGTAAAACTAAGTATAAACCATTTCACTGATAAATTTCAATTAACTATTTTAAAATGTAGATAATGTACCATAGTATAATCTGAAAAATGTTACTTTTTAATCTTCTCTTCTAGCATTATAACATTTGTCATTTTATTTATTAATAAAACTTATTATTTTGTGACTCTGTAGAGTTCAGGTAAGAACACAACCCCAGGAGACTGTTGGTGATCATTTTCTGGTTTTTTAAACAATTGACTTTCACCAGACTTATCAGTTTCAGATATAGAGCTTTAAACTAGTAAATTCGGAGGGGAAACGTTAATAGGACAAAATGATGAGCAAATGTTTCTCTTTCAAGTTCAGTTCCAACCAACAGCACCCCAGGTGATCTGCAGGCCAGGTAGGGGTCAGCCCCAGCCCACATTCACATCTGAGAAAGCAGAACCACACAGTGGAGCCTAGACAAATGCATGGAATCCTGAGGATTATAGTTGTTTTAAGTCACCAAATTTTAGAGCAGAGCTTAAAAGGAAGCAGTGTTCTGCCTCTTCCAAGGCAGAACCTGGCTCAGCAGGTTAACACAAACAGCTGAGTTTCTGTATGTCTCCAGTTGCTTTTATGTTGTATTTTCAATTAGAATGTAATTTATTCAAGGTTCCAGTTATTGTTTTATTTTTTCCTCATGTGTCCCAGTATTATTAACACAGTGCTGGGCACATGGGGCTCTGATTACCTGAGGTTCCAGATTGAGTCATAACAGAATGAAGGAGCAAAAGGGTTCTAAGGGGTGTCTTTGGATATAAAGAGAAATTTAAAGACAGGAAATTTGATTAGATTAATATTAATGACCAATTAAAATACATCTGTATATATATATTTAACCTGGATTATCTGAACAAAGGTATTCAGAGTCACCTAAAGTTTTTTTGTTTGTTTGTTTGTAACAAGCTAAAATAAATACCAATTTTAGTTAGGAACATTGTCATCTGTTAGAAATTTACATGTGGCATTGTGAAAGAGATGATAACTAAGTAAGTAAGTAAATGAATAAGTAAAATGGAGGGTGGGAACGGATTGCCTGAGCTATGCTGTAAAAGCATAATAATCCCATGGGCTCTGCATGTACTTCATGTAGGGAATAACAGGTACACCCATTCACTGTGACTAACCATGGTTCCCAGAGTAAGTACTGTTTGCAGAACAATTCACCTGAATAACAATAATGAGGCATGGTTGAAGTCAGAATCCTGGATTTAGAAAACAGAATGATGATATGTCTATTTGTGGTCAGGACTTGTCTATTTTTTTAAGGCACAAAGAAACTGGCATTATTTAAAATATGAAGGATTTTAAACTTTTTAATGTCAAAGATATCTCTGAGACTGATTTTAAACTTTTTAATTGTTAATAACGCTATGTACAAGACAGAACATATTATATATTTAAATATGAATAGTTTTCCAAAATCTTTTCCTTCAGGATCCATCAATCCCAGCAAACCTCTCCTTATTTTGTTGCTTCCCAGAATTCATATTTCTATGCTTCAGAATGGCACTTGCTAAGAGACAAAAAGGAGGTTAGAAAATTATGCAGGGTATAGAAGAGAGTGTGTGAATGTGAATGTGCATGAGTGTGTGTGTGCGTGTGTGGTGAAGAATTATGTCCCGTCCTCTCCAGATTCCGAAGTTGCACTTCTGTAAAATGAAACGGTAACTGGTCTTTACCTAAATGACATATTCAGACATTATTTATTAAATATGTTTACATACTCTTGAAATGAAAGTAATTCACAGAAGCAAATAGTGTAGCACGGAGCTTTACTCATGTAGTCAGTCAGTATGTACTGTTCAGATACGTTTTAAAATTATAACGCAAGCAGCTGAAAGCAAGTGTCTTCACACTCACGCACATCTGTGTCTTCATCAGGTGAGGCAGGAGAGAGAGAGAGAAGTGGGCCGCAGAGGGAGGGGAGGGGACCTGGAGCAGGAGTGGGATGTAAGGGAGGACGGAAAGGAGAGAGGGAGAAAAGACCCTCCTGGACCCGCTGTCCTATCCTCCAAGCTTGTGGGCATCACCTCCAGTTGTAACAAAGAGGTGACCGTGCGCTCCTTTCGATTCTAGGCAGGCTGACACAGCGCGCGCTGCGTGTCTGTCTGTCGCCTCTTGCAAGTCCCCCTTCCTCCAGGAGTTAGGAGCCCCGGATCCCGGGAGTGCCCCCACTCCATGCCAGGCACGCAGGTCCCTTGGAGAGGCGGCCACAGGTTCGTGCGTGTGCGGTCAGGGCTGGTGGCGCATGCCGGCGCCAGGGAGAAGGGGGAGGCCTTCCCGCCGAGACCAGGCTCGACCGCAGCCCGGCCTGGGGACCGCGGGAGGTGCGCGCGAGGGCAAAGGGACAGGTGGCCCCGCCGCGACCCCGAGCGCTGAGCGCCGACAGGCGGGGCGGGGGAGGCGGCGGCACCGCGATCTCACCCGGCCAA